>PVIU01004151.1:0-131749 GCA_004026605.1 Ondatra zibethicus
CATGAATTATTTCACTAACTTCTATATCATTCTATATCACCTTTACTTTCTCTGTAGGCTATAGTTGTATATTATATAATTCTATTATAGCAATAGAATTAGCCTAGCGGTGGATGACAAAGAAGTTTAGAAGGTAAATATTAACCTGATAATAACAAATGGGTGTACTCATAATAACAAAACAAATTAAGACACAAACAAGTGATGGAGATGTTGCAAGTGTCTCCGGAGTCAAAGATGCCCTTTCAAACGATGGCATTTAGCAAGGAGAACAGAATAAAGGGGACATAAACGTATGATGTCTGCAAAAAGAAGCTGAAGAACAGATGCGGAGCTTAAGTTAACTAACAAAGAGGAGGTGTGGTGGTTGAAATGAACAGGACTTAGGTAGCATTACAGTTGGAATCAAGCTCTTGTCTGTACAAGGCCAAACAGGCCACAGTGAATTCTAATAAATATTACAGTTTAAATAACAAAGCAACAGCATGAACTCGTTCATATCTTCAAAAGACATGGACTCAACAAGAAGAAATCATGGTGCTAAAGTTCATGATATTTGTCCAGGCAATGATTTCCTTGATATGACCATAAAATCACAGATGACAAGAACAAAAAAGGACAAAGGTTTGACATTTTATCAGACTGAAAATCTAACTTGAAATGGCCATACATTTAATAAGTTAAGATACTAAGTATATATGAAACTCACTCAAGAAAATAGAAACTACTAAGAAAATAGACAAAATAATTACATATTTCTCAATAAAAACATAAAGATGGCAAAAACTATACTCACTCAAAATCATAATGAGATACAACCTCATATGATTTCGAATGAATTTTATTATGGATGAGATTCTGGAAGAAAAGAAACCAATTAGTTCTCTCCAATTTTATGTACATTTCACTACTTTTTCTTCTTTTAAATCTCTCATCTGCTGAAAGGCATTCGTGATTGCTCTCTATCTTGTCTGTTTTTAGTGTGGTTGCAATAAACATAGAAATAAGTATATGTCTCCCAGATACAGATTTAATTTTCATATATATATATGTATATACATATATTCCACACACACATACATATATATTCCACACACTTGGTAGATTTTTGTTGGAAATATAAATTAGTACAAACACTGAAGAAAACCATATGGATGTTTCTCAGAAAATTAAAAGCAGAACTACCATATGATCTGGTAATTCCATATATAGAGACAGTCTACATATATATGTGTATTATATATTTGGAATATATATTTGTGTGTGGAATATATATGTATGTGTGTGTGGAATATATGTATATACATATATATATATGAAAATTAAATCTGTATCTGGGAGACATATACTTATTTCTATGTTTATTGCAACCACACTAAAAACAGACAAGATAGAGAGCAATCACGAATGCCTTTCAGCAGATGAGAGATTTAAAAGAAGAAAAAGTAGTGAAATGTACATAAAATTGGAGAGAACTAAGACTGTACAAAGAAGAGAAACATACCATGTGTGATGGTGCAATGGTGCGGATGAACGTGAAGATCATCATGCTAAGGGAAATGCGCCTGGGATAGAAATACAAACATTTCGTGAGCTTGCTTATGCGTGAATCTTAAGAATTTTAACACTTCTGAATTTGGCAGTATAGGCCTGAAATTCTAGCTATTTAGAAGGGGGAGGCAAGGGGAACTCAAGTTCAAAGCTGCCAGGGGAATGGTGAATCCAAGGCCATCCTGAGAAACTTAGCAAGACTTGGTCTCAGGTTTTGTTCTTTTTTTTTTTTTTAAGAAGAACTCATAGAAGCAAAAGAACAATAGTTATAAGGAACTGGAGGTGGGGAAACAGTTTGGGGTAAGTAGGGCAACATTCTGATTAGGCAGTGAGAATCAGTTCTAGGGCTCGATCTTACAGCGCATAATCCCTGGTTAAAAAATAATAGAATATATAATTGGAAACTGATAACAGACTAGATTTTATGAATTCTCATCACAAAGCAATTATATGATAAATATATGATATGATCTTTAAATATATCATACACTAAATTCAAATAAATATATGTCAAATATATGATATACTCTTTCTACAGTGATGTCAGCATCACATGGTACTTAAGATTGTGTGTTACTCTTAGGCTTCTTAGATCCTGTATTATTTTTCCTATTTCTGTGACAGGTACCTAACCAGAACAACTTAAGGGAAGGGGATGTTTTGCTCAGTGTCGCAGGGGCTAACCCACAGATACTTGACTCTGTGTATTTGGTGGGAATATGTGGAAAATGGGACTCTTCGTCCCATTGCAGAAAAGAATGAAGTGAGAAGCTGACATGTCCTCAGTGATCAACTTACTCCAGTGAGACTCTCATTTCTACCGTTTCTCCCCAAAGTGCCAGCTGCTCACCTAGTGTTTAATATATGAGTTCATAAGAAATATTTCATATTCAGAGTATACATGTTCAAAGTGTAGCATTTTTGTCCATGAGTCCCAAAGGCTGATGGACAACATACAATGGCAAAATGATTTTAGTCTATCTCCAAGGGTTTCCAAAGTCTTAACAGGTCCATCATTGTTCAGAAGTCTAAAATCTAGAGTCTACTGTTATTCAAGGCAATCTCTTAGTTGTAAGACATTTTAAAATCAAAATGAAATTTCCATGTGCCCAAGATACAAGGATACAGCATGAACATCTTCAATCCAAAAGGGAGAAACTGAGACAAAGGAAGGATAATATAGGCAAATCAAGCTGGAAACCCAGCAGAGCAAACATTAAACTCTGTAGGTCAATGTGCAGCATCTATGTTGTAAAACGTGGTAAAATGAGTTCCAAAGGACTCTCAAAATGTGTTATTGCTATTACTATGGCTTTTGCATTTAAATATCACAGGGCTTTCTTAGGCAGACTTTGCTCATCGTCTGCAGCTTTCATCAGTATATACCTGACATCGCTAAGACTCTGGGGTCTCCACTGTGGTTTAGAACTAACCCTCAGCCTCATTTACCTGTCACCTATTACCCTTGAGGTCCATACAAGGACTCTAAATGCCTCACATGTTGCCTTGACTCTAAAGCCTTCATTTGATATCTGAATGAAAGCCACCATGACTCCATAAACCTTGTCCTACAAAGGTCTACAATACAAATATCACTTGAATAACACTAGGGTGACAGTTGTGTGACTAGGGAAGCCACGTTGGACTTTAGCCTCCATGGTCTCAGAATGTCTGAGCAACTGACACCCATGGCCCTGTGCATGCATGGCAACTTACAGCTCTCTTCTCAGACACAGGCTTCCAAATGAGTTGGAAAACCTTTACCTCTTTGTCCTATGGTAGGTGGCACCTGGATAATTCTTGAGATAACTTCAAAACATCTCATTGTTTCAGCGCAGTGACTTTCGTTCGTTTTACTGATGCTAACCACATTCACATCCACACTGCCCAAACTCCTTTTGTAGTCAAACGGCATACTTTTTTCAAGTGTTTCTACTCTGCTTTTGCTTCTAGCTCTCATTGTAAGTGTTCCTAAAATTAGCTAAATGATATATATGCTACAGCCCACTGTGGGCAATACCACCACTGGAAAGGTAGGTCTGGGCCATATCAGGAAGGTATGTGAGCGAGTCAAGGGAAGCAAGCCAGTGAGCACCAAGCTTTCTGCTTCGCTTCTCCAAGTTCCTGCCTCAAGCTCTTACCCTGTTTTCTGTCAATAATGAACCTGTAAGTCCAAAAGAACCCCTTATATCCCAAGCATGTTTTAGTCAGTGTTTGTGACAGCAACAGAAAAACAAACTAGGACCACCTGTTACTTGAAAGATGTATCAGTCCATTTTATTGAATGGCTTCATTCGTTTGGAGCTAATAGTCTGGTGTCTCATATTTCTATAACATGTGATCCTAAGTGGGTTTTATTCATGGCACAGAAGTTGATTCAAGTTCTAAAAATATTAACTGCAATGTGAGACAAAATATAAATAAAATGTACTCATCTCAATTGACGCAGAAAGAAGGGACATCACTTTTTCTTGAAAGCAAGGCTCAACAAGATGGAAATAAAGGACAATTCCATTAACGTAATAGATTTAGTTCACACTTAGTAGAGAAAAACATTAGGTTTTCCCTCTGAGACCAGGAATTAAGGACACCCAGCCGCTCTACTTCTACCCCACAGAGCACTCAGAGTCCAGAACAATCAGACAGGGAAAGAAAGAAAGATGTGCAAATAGGAAGGAAGAGGAAAATGAGCCCCAATCTGAGAGGATGGTGTCTATATATTATCCTAAATGGTCCACAAGAAGAACAGGCCAAAACTTTGGATCTGTTTAATTTCACTGAATGATTTTTCTTATTTGCAAGTTCTTTATAATAAATCTTCAATTGAAGCCATGTTGACAAGCCTATAAATGCTGTTGAAATCAATTAATCTAATGGATACACAAGGAACGCCACATCTCAACTACAGGAAGCAAATGACTTTTTTATGGCTAAGGACTCTTTATTATAATAGATCATGGCCTGGGTCAAAAAAGTTTCAACATTTTTGTGTGAAACTCATGAATTAAAATCAAACAATGATAAAATATAAAATTGTGACTTTAAACATAATACAGCAATAGAAGCAAGGGAGAAAATAAAGAAGATAAATGCTACAAAGAAAGCCTAGGAAACAAACAATAACTTAAAAAGTTATGGGTCCCAGTGATCCAAATGCAAATAATTGAACTCCTGGAAAAAAAGAACAAGAAAGGTGGACAGAAAAATATTTCCCAAATATGATTAAAAATTATAGACCAGTAGATTTGGAAAGCATGATGAGCCACAAATAGAAAAAGAAACAGAAAAGAAACCGCACCAAAGATAAAGAGAAAATCTTGAAATAAGTTGTTAGGGAGAAGACGACTCATTAAATGAAAGAACATGGGGAAGACAGTAAGGCTCCTTCAGGAACAACGCCTGCCAGAAAACAGCGAAGAACATCTTCCCTCCTGGAGGGGAAACTGTCACTCTGGTGTTCTGTGGGGACATTTACAGACGTGCAGAGCTGAGAAATTTCATGATGAGTAAAGACATTCAGTCAGAGAGAAATATCACCAGACGGAAATTTGGATCTAAATAAAGGAAAATGGAGTTGGGAGTGACAAACTCACAAGTAGATACAAAAAGCTCTGCCTCATTTTAATCTTTTCAATAGAGAACTAACTGTTTGATTAAAATAAAACAAGTGCATTTGAGGCTTGAAATATATTTTAAGAATATATATAACAATATATATAAAGATATGTAAACTATACATGACAATATGAATATATGTGAGCAATAGCATATTTTTGAGATGAGAGATGTAATTGTACTGTTGCAAGATCAGTAATGAAAAATAGAAATCCTAAAAGAAAGCTTAATACAGGGACTGGAGAGATGGCTCAGTCCTGTGTCCCAAGGACCCAAGATCCATCCCCAGCACTCACATTAGGCAGTTCATAACTCTAACTCCAGCCTCAGGGGTATCTGGTGCTCTCCTCTGGCTTCTTGCAGCATGTGCACACATGTGCACATACCCATGCACAGATTCATGTGCATACATATAATTAAAAATAATAATAGTCTTTTAATTAAATGCTCAATCCAAAGGAAGGCAATAAGAGAGGAACAAAATAGACAGGAAGTTTAATGCAAATGTCAGGATCTTAAACTTTAAATTAAGTACAATGATGACAGAAATTATATTACCTGAAATAAAATGTCTTAAATGCTTCTGTTACAAAAGTAACGGTTTTTAATTGAACCAAAATATGTCCCAACAACATGCAGAATTTTTATATAAACTTTAAATACTAACTGACTGGTAGTTTAAAAATGAAGAAAGATACCCCAACATTGCTTGGACTGTGTTAACATCATAACTTCATAACTTAAATAGTGTCATTTAGTCCAAGCCAGTATAGCATGCTGAACATTTCATCAGTACTTTGTACAAAAAAAATCTAAACTTTGACATCTTTGATGATGGATTGCATAGACAGGAATCTCTGAGAAGCTTCATGTTAACCTAAGGCTCTTGCTAAGTAAAGGGATCATGGGTACACATGTCTTCAGTAGGACAAAGACATCCTAAAGAGCATATGCCCTTTACTAGTCCCGCAAATCACAAATTACTTTTCATTTATAATTGTCCAGATTTTAGACGGCCGTTTATCAACCAAAGAAGAATTCTTGGTTGTGAAATAAAACCTGGAAACTTGACATTTTAAGCATTCTCTTTGAAAACAGACAGTGTATGTTGAGAGGGAAAGTGAGCTCATTATTTGGAGTGCTGAAATTCAGAAAACTTAGCTCTGAAGAAGCTTGATGAAAACTGCCGAACATGTTCAACGAAACAAAACTGAAAAGTTATCTAAGAAAGAAAAAACAAACCCTCAGTATGGAAGCCAGAACAGATGAACGAATGACTATCCCAACTTTGAAAAGTTGCCATTAATTAATTTATATTCAGAGAGGTTTGAACAGGTGGGCAGTGACACTAAATGCTGTACTAGGCAAATGAAAAGACTTGAATAGCTAGTGGGCAATTAATGGATACCATGTAACAAATACTTCATGAAGTCCAGATGAACCCCAGTGTGTTCAGCAGGTTGCCACCTCTTCCGCCTGTCCACCATGGCAACATCTTTGCATGACCTGTCTTTGGTCCCTGAGTTAATTGAATGGCGGTAACTTCAGGTTTTCCTCATTCATGAGGCTGGGAAGCACTGCTAGTCTTCATGTCCCACTGAAGAAAGCTTTTATCTTGGTCCCAGTGAAACATTTGTAATTCCTTCACAGTACCTTGAATGTCATGAACCATTAGAAACCCTGTCAGTTTGGCAGGGATTGCCCTGACTGTGTTAATACTGTACATACAATGTTCTTAAAGAATCATAATGGTCTACTTATGAGGAAAAGACAATATTAGCCTTCCGTCATTACTTAGCATACAAATATCAAACTACTATCGCTTCAGATTGTATTGTGTTAGGACATTTGATTTCTAAAGTCTCTCTTTGAGCTACTGACTTGAGTTAATTTTTAACATTATTAAATTAATTTTAGCTTGAGATTAGGACAGAATTTTTAGCAATTTCTGAAGTTGCCTCATACATAATTCTGCCATTTTGTACCACGTACTTATTTGAGATGGCCGGCTTAGCACTGATGATTATCAAACCAAGGTATCAGTCAGCTGTAGACTATTGAAGATATTCTTTGTCTTGTAGTACCAAAGGATTCTTTATAAAAAAAATAAACAAGAGCACCCATCTCAATAATATAAATATGTCTTCATATTTAATAAATGGTAAAATTATACATATACTAGAAGGATAAACAAAACCACTTGATTGTGATTTATCAACAATAAATGATTTGTTTGTCTATTTTATATAGCTATGTACATGCAAGCTGTATAAAAATGTCTCAGCCATAAAAGGGCCTAAAAATGGAAGAAGTTTATGCCACAGAGATTTATCACCTTACAATTCTAGTGTCACAAAGTCTATAATCCAGTTTGCATCAGGGTTCCATCTAGACGCCAGGAATGGGATCTCACTTCCTTTCTGGGGACTGCTGGCCTTTCTTAAATAACTTGCTTGTGGTATCACATATACTCTGTCCCTTCATAGCCCCTTGTGTGTGCGTGTCTACACATGAGTTTCTCCTCATGCTCTCCTATCCATGGAGTCTATGCTTTCACTTTTATCAAGACATTTGTTATGGGATCTAAAGCCTACCTTAATCTACGAGAATCCCATCACAAGCACTTAGGTATATCATATTTCATAGATCCCTTTTCCACAGATCCCATATCCACAAGACTTTTGGAGGGTGTCACCATGAAACACATCTCAGACCAGTGACCTGTGTTGGCCTTCAGTGCACCTAGCTCTGCGTCTACACATTCACCATCTCTATGTAGTTCTAACTTTTTGGGCACTGGTATGTGGTTCAAAAGAAAGGCCAATAACAGTGATTCTTGTGAGCCAGCACAGGAAGTGCACAGGTATTACTTGTAAACTTACTAATCTTCTCACCCTGTGTCTCCATTTTGGGACTAAGTTGTTGAAAATATGACATTCTCTTCTTTGATTTCCTGTGGTATTGTGGTTTGGGTCCCACAGATGTCCCTCAAAACACTTACTTTGAAGGTTTGGTCCTCACCTGTAAGCATGCAGAGGTTGGAATTTTGGGTGGTGATTGGCTCGTGAAGGCTCTGGCCTCATGACAGTGTGTTACATTTATGGATGGTTTTGCTTTAAATGGCCTCTGCCAGCCTGTTCTGCTATGTCCCATCATGACATACCGCCTCACCACAGTCCAAAGCAACATGGCCAAGTAATTGTGGACTGATGCCCCTGGAAATCGAAATGTATAGCAGTTATGTATAGATTATTAATGATAACACTTATATACAATAAATAAATTAGCAAGGAAATTTCTTTATCACATAATTATTTGCAATGGATCATCAATCCATAAACTTGTTCTGTATTCTTTCCTCAGTCATGCCAGACTTCATACAAGGGAGAGGGAATAATGTTCTTCCTTTCTTCCTAAGTTCTGGTCATTTATAGGATGTCTTTTTCCAATCTTGTTATAAGTCCCAATTCCCTTCTTCTACCGCAATATCTCTTGATATTGTGATATGAAATTATGGTCTACACTTGAACCTTTGCTCAACTGAGTTACAACTTAAAAAGTCTCAGAAATGTGCCCTGATGTTTTCAGTAAGTTTACAACTAAGTGTTCAGCTGCATTCTCAGATATAGGTGTGACCCACAGGCCATGTGTTGGACTTGCCCAGTGCCACTGACCTTTCCATCCTCCGCTGCTTCCTCTTTCCTTACCACATAATTATTCATGGCTTAGTGTGGCGTTTACTGTTATACAAAAGAAGAGTTGATTTCACAATAACTGGTAGACATTTCAGAGGTACTACTATATGACCATGTGAGTGAGCCACACCCAGGACTTTTTTCTTCAAGGCACCATGCCTATCTTAAAATAAAATAAAATAAAACCATGGTGTCCCTGATCATGCCAAAAGAAAGTTTGGTTAGTGGTTATAAGTAAATATTCTCAATTTTAAATGATTAGTTAAGAAAAAAATTAAGTGTAAACATTCATTTGTGTTGTGGCCTTTGACCATCTGTGAAGCTCCTTGGGGCCTCAGGATGTTCATCTAGAGCAATGGTTCTCAACCTCTGAGTCACAACCCCTTCGGCAGACTTCTAACTCCAAAAATATTTATATTATAATTCATAACAGTAGCCAAATTACAGTTACAAAGTAGCAACAAAAATAATTTTATGGTTGGGTAGTCACCACAACAAGAGGAGCTGTAGTAAAGGGTCAAGCGTTAAGAAGGTTGAGAAGAACTGACCTAGAGATTTGTTGTAAGATAAAATCTGGAATGAGGAGATTGCTCAGCCAGTAAACGGTCTGCTGCTGTGTAAGCATGCGCATCTGTGGGCAGATCCCCAGCACCACAGTAAAAAGCCAGGCATGGTTGTGTGCACCTCTAACCTAGGGCTGAGAGGCAAAGACAGGAGGCTCCCTGTGCTTGCTGCACAGCCAATCTAGCCATCGGTGAGTGCCAGGTCAACCAGTAAGAGGCCCTGTCTCAAAAGCCAAAGTGAAGAACAGTTGACAGACACTCAACATCAACCTCTGAACTCTGCAGACATATACTTGGGCAAGCACACCTTCACATACTGGAACACACACACATATGCATGCAAGCAAACACACATTGCATCCTCATAGTATCCCCACGGACATTAAACTGACAGGAAATAACAACCTCATTGAATGTCCCCTTCCAACTGTTGGAGAGACTCTATCTCATGCAATGCTATCCTCTATCATCCTACAATTTAGAAATCATTAATTTATCTGATTGCCAACTCTGCCAATGCTACTTTATAAACTGAGCCATTTCCCCCTGACATCATGGGCAAGGATTTGACCATAGCTTCCCTCCCCCTTTGCTGGCTAGCTATTTGATATCATATGCTGTGGGCACAAACAGGACGCATCTGCAGAATAATAGTCACGTGGCCTAGTATAGGAAAACCAAAAATAATCTCATGTCCATGTCCACTGCCTTAGTGTCAGATGACAGAGTAATATAATGAAAATTGCACATAACTTATTTTAGAAGGGGATAATCATATATAAAAATAGCTCTATGTATTCGTTCTCATGCCTTTAACATCACATTTTGTGTGCCACTCTAGTGCATTATCTGAAAACACAGGCTCCCCTGTGAAATAAGCAAAGTTAGTTATTGTATTGTTAGTAAAGCTTTCTGTTCTAAATAATTACGTTTAAGTTTAGCTTTGGAAACATATTTTCAGTTTTTAAGACCACAGTTTCATATTACAGGCTAAAACTCAGCAACAGATGCCAACAGTTCTGTCTTTTACTGATCATCCAACTGTGAGAATATTAGCAAAAGCGTCCCATATGCATTTGTGATTTGACTTCCGTCGCTTCCTCTACAGATCTGAGTGTGGCCTTCTGACAGTGCATATGTGTCCTTACAGTTATAAATAAAAGCCAGAGATACTCACACTTAGCCATATGCCAGAGTGTTCATTTTTGCTGAGATTTGTGTACCCTCTAAACTGAGTCTGTGTTAAATATTGTATTCATTTAAAAACAGTTTATTGTCTTCAAACTATTTCCTCTAGTTCAAGAAGGAGGTATACATTCCTTTTTGTTTTGTAGGTACTGGAGGTCTGGTCCAGGCACTGAGCATGCTAGGCAAGCACTCTTTCACTGAGCTATCCCTAAATTCCTGATTTAGTGAGAGACAGTCTGTCTGTGAAGCTCTGACTTGGGATCTCAAACTTGTGATCCTCCTGCCTCAGTTTTCAATGTGATTGAATTATAGGTTTGTGGCCATTATGCCCAGTCATATTCATTAAGTACTTGATAACTGTAGAATTTTGTCCTCAGCATTTTTTTCTTCCATACACAGATATATGTATAGACTTTGATCTTGGACTCTTCAGTATAACGAGATGAACTGATGTGTTTCTTTACATTCCAGCAAAGTTTTAGGACACAGTTATACTTCTTATTTATTATTCATACAAAATTATTATGCATTTTGGAGGCTAAAAGAAATTCAAATAAAAGAGAGCCAGGAGGTCTTATTTGGTCCAACCTTAGAATTATTCATTCGCAGACAAGTCTATCAGCAGAAAAGGTTGTGACCTGATATTAACAAAAGGAAAAAAGGGTTTTGATTTTCTTTGTATTCTAATTCTAGCTGGTAATAAATATTTTAACTGCATCTTCCAAATGCAGCATTATGCCACTTTCAAAAGTATTTTAATTAGTTATCAAAGGAGAAATTAATTATATAAGCTTTATACTTAGAATATTTAGGAGGAGAAAAACTGTCTCTTTCAGTGAGAGTAGATGGGTTTGGAACCAAAGTTCTGAATTGTCATTGTGGTTTCACTTTTAAGACAGTAATTTGAAGGCCAGGCAGTGGTAGTGCACACCTTTAAGTCCAGCACTCGGGAAGCAGAGACAGACAGATCTCTATGAGTTTGAGGTCTACAGAGCAAATTCCAGGACTGGAAGAACTCTGTATCTTTGAACCTTTGGTCTATCAGCACCAGGTACAATGTGGAGCAGAGTTAAAGAAGGAGCTGATGGGTCAGAGGACTGAGGTGTGGGGTAGGGCTCCCCAGATCCTATGAAGACAGGCTAGCCACACTAAGGAACAGAGAGGTGCTGAATCAAGGTTAACTTTCAAGACATTTTCCTAGGAGCTCTTGGGAGCTAGATGAACAAACTTTAATCTAGAGCTTCAGAAAATATAGAGGCAAACAGAAAGGAGATTCCAGAAGGAATTTTCTGGCCTTAAGCAACTGGAAGACAATGGTCCCTTGCCCTGATCCAAGAAAGTGGGGGAAGAGGTAGGTTGGCGGATACCACTCAAGGGTGCTGTGTGAGGTGGTTGAATTTGAGATGCTAATGTTGGCCGCCGAGTTGAATATACACAAGACGCAAATCATTTGTAAATGTTATTAGGCCTCTACTTATTTGAGAAGTATTTTCTATATTTTTCACAAGGCAAATCCTCTTCATGGTCCACATCGTCAAAATTACTGAAAGGGCTTTTTTTGAAAGTTCTCTAAAGTGACTTTCCTTGTTGACATCTCTCTTGGGCTGTGGCTACCACCCAGGAATCCCTTAAGTTTCCAGTATAGCTCGCTGACTCTTGCCTGTTTCCCAGATGATAAGATGCATCGGGTCTTAATAGGACAATAGCACAGGTTAGCCCCTTCCACACAGGAATAGAAGTACCTGTGGCCCACTGTGTTATATTTAGGTATTTTATTTGTAAGATCATGTAAAAGTGATCTGGACCAAGATTTAGTAAGTCAGAGAAGCAAAATAGGTACCCCTGTTTATTTTTCTAAATAAAGTTTTATAAATATAGAATTACATGCTATCATTAGGTATTGTATTTGACTGAGTTCATGATATGCTTTCTTTAGGTGTTTTGTATGCATGACAGTTCACAGTAAAAGGTAGGGCTAAGACGTTACAACAGACACTTCATAGCATACTAAGCCTTAAAGAGGAAGTTACAAGGCAGGTGGATCTCTGTGAGTTCAAGGCCAGCCTAGTCAACAGAGCATTGGACAACCAAGGCTACACATAAAAACACTGTCTTGCAAAAAAAGAGGAAGTTACAAGTATATTTGTATGATGTGGGATTTCTCTCTGTCTGCTGTGATTACCATTAATGAATAAAGTAACTGCTTTGGACCTATAGCAGGGCAGAACTTAGGTAGGCGGGGAAAACTAAACTGAATGCTGGGAGAAAGAAAGGCAGAGTCAGAGAGAAGCCATGTAGTCCTGCCAGAGACAGACACTGGAACTTTGCTGGTAAGCCACTGCCTCATGGTGATATACAGATTAATAGAAATGGCTTAAATTAATATGTAAGAGTTAGCCAATAAGAAGTTAGGGCTAATAGGTCAAGCAGTGTTTTAAATAATACAGTTTCTATATGGCTATTTTGGTTCTGAGTGGAGAGGACGAATAAGCGGTGTCCTCCTCCATTTGTACCTATGATGATTCCATGAGGAAACTGTTGTTTAAAATTAAGAAAAGGGGAGAGATGAAAAATTTAGCTGATTTTTGCTCTGAGGTTTCTTGGAATCATAAAGCTCCATGATTCTATAGTTTGAGGAACACACAGATACAAAAATAAACTGATGTCTATAAAACTTACCTTTGAAACAACTGTAAAACCAGGTATTATAATCAACAATTAATTTTAACGTTTCTATTTTTTCCTTGAAAGCTGAGAATCAGAGTTCAATCAAAACACCAGAAGTGCCAGGTAAGTTCATTTTCTCATTTCTGAATATTCATTGGAAATATCCCAAGAATGAGATCATATAGGTGTATGTGTATATACATATATGTATGTATGTATGTCTATACACATATGTGAGCTTGAAAGCAGGGTGAAATAGAGAACAATACAGGACAACTAAATGTTAGGAGGCTTCAAGTTTTAAGGCTAAATCCAGGAATACCAAGGGTAAGCCTGAGGACTCTGGTGGGGGTAGGTAGAGCCAGTCCTGGGGATAGAACTGTACCTACAAAGGTTGCTGCCCAGTTCTCTACTGGTCAGTGTGTCCTCTCAAAAGACTACAGTCTCTTCACTTACTTTTACAGAAAATCTGGCCCTGACATCCAAAAATATGCTGTAAACAACAGTTAAAAGCTAAAATGTTAACACCAAGAAGTTCCCATGTCTGGCCACCTGACTTTTACTTTTATTAATTTTATTGGAATTAATGTCCAATAGTGTCCCTAACAAGATGGAAATTGTGGATTTACACTGAAGATTGTCTTCTGACCTTCCATATATGCCATGCACACATACCCACACCCACAAACATACACATACATACATACTTAAACACACATCATGTATAAACAAATACAAAACTTAAAAATAAGTAATTTTTAAAAGACACAAAAAAACTGGAATTTCTAAAGCAAGAAAATTCAGTGTCACCGCTCAAGGCCATGAGGAAGCAGGATTTTTCTCCTTACCCTTCTCAGGTCTTCAACTGATTACACAAGACCCACTCACACTGGGGAAGGCAGTCTTTCTCATTTTGTCTACCAACTAATGTTAACCTCAGCCAAAAGCACTCCACGGTAAGGCTTGGCCCAATATCTGGGCACATATGTATAACCATCATGGTGGTATCTCAGTTCTCCTGTAATGGCCAGCACAATTAAGATCTCAAGATACCTTCATTCTTCAAATTTGTGCTTCAGAACTGTGATTACAATGTGGACATTAAGCTTGGTAGAAAAGTAGAAACCGGAACAGACAATATAAGACCAACCCACCAAAGCATTAGAAAGGAGGAGGGGCCATGCTGTGTGAGCATGTTCACTGTGCTCCCTACCTCCAGGAGGCTGTAAAAGTGAGGCATGCATCACTCTGTGCAGAGTATTGTCCACTGAGTTCTCTATCTTTCAGTGACAGAATCTTGACATTTCTACTCAGTGAGGACCCACTCATGCTAGGACTACACCTATCATAAGCTGCCTGTAGTGTGTAGCATAGGGTTTTATAATATCAAAACAATTAATTGACTCTAGAGCTTGCAATGAAATATTTGCTCTACAGCCTACTCATGATGTGACCTTGGAAGGATATTTAATCTCTCTGGGCTTCAGTTTTTACTTTAAAATTATTTCCAGATAAGAATATGTCATATCTCAGGTTAATTACATTGGTGGCTCAAAGCAAAATGATGGATGTTTGAGACTAAACTTTGACTTTGCTGTAGTAGTATCCCAGTTCAGTAACATAAGCTGAGGAGACTCAAACTCAATCTCAGCCACTCAAAGGCAGAAAAACTCTCCTCTGGTGTTCTATCTATTAACTGACCAGAGAGATCCATCATGGATATATCCTCATAAAAGCTATAACAAAGCAAGAAATCCTGTGACAAGAACCTAAGTTCTTAAAGCTGGAAGAACATTTAATGCTTCTATTCTCATATTCCCCCCACAAACACAGCTCTACCAACTGAATGCATAGCATCCATTAGCTGAACTACGTATGCTCTAGTTGCTTTTTATCAAAACCCATTTTGTTTCTGATAGTGGAAGCCCAGCATAGACTCCATCGTTTCCCTAGGTGTCAGGATACCATTCTCTAGTGAAGCCAAGATTCCTTAAGACAACAGTAAAGTACCCTGTACTGTAGGAAGTTAACAGCAATAGCATGTATGTGGTGATGCACACCTTTTATCCCAGCACTCTGGAGGCAGAGGAAAGCAGATCTCAGTGAGTTTGAAGCCAGCCTCCTCTACATGCATCCAAAACAGCCAGGGCTACATAGTGAATCCTGCCTAAAAAAACAAAAAGTGCCTCTGTCAGGACCTATGAGGAAAATGCAAATATATTTCAAAAGAATAGGCTTGGCTCTAAGAGAACTTGCTTCACATAGCTTGCTCTGAGTTTTGACCTGAAGTTTGGAAGCTGTGTTTAAATTGTGACACATGCCTCTGGAGTTTAACAGCCATCACGGTCACAATAATCGGGACCCAGATGCAAACTGGGGGATCTAAAAGGGACTTGTTTCCAGCTTCTTCCACTCTTGACTAGAGAAAGGAAACACCTGAAAGCATGGAAATGCCTGAAAACCCAATTTCACACAGCTGTACTCTGACTCTTTGAGGAAATTAGAAAAACTCTCTTTAGCTGGGAAGCCCAACTTTCTGAAAGGCATAATCCTACAATATAGCAATATCATACAGCATATGTTATATGACACTATATAACTTAAAATAACCATACTAGGACCAGTGGCTCTCCTAGACAATTTAAATTTATTCTTACTTAATCTTTACAGCAACAATATAATATAAAACTATTTTAAAGCCCTTTACATATCAGAAAATCAGACAAAAGGAGCTTAAATAATGTGACAAGCCTCCACAGGAAGTCAGCTTTAGAGTCAGAGTTTTGCTCTGGCCCCGGCTTTCAGCATCATGTCCCTAACTACCGCATTATTCTTCCTGTGAGCCCTTTCCAGCAGGGTTATTTTGGTAGAAATATATGGTAGCACATTTTCAACACAATAAATGGAGATCATCAGACTACACTGAATCCCTCTGTTATAGTTGTAGAAAGAATAACGTTAGGCTCACAATTGGTGGGTTTATCCAAGTACCATTCAGCCGTATGATCCTGCTAGAGACAGAGTTTCTCAAATTGAGAGGCACTAATAAACAATAAATGTCATAACAAGTATTTTTAATTAAATAGAAAAAGAAAAGAAATGCAAACACCAAATAGTCTTACACAATATAGGTAAGCACACATGTGTGCATGCGTGTGTGTGTGTGTGTGTGTGTGTGTGTGTGTGTGTGTGTGTGTGTGTGTTAAATTCAGAAAAGATTTCTTAAGTAAGACTTCCAGTTAGAAGAATAACAAAATAGAAGCCTGGAAGTTTCTGTTTCGGCAGCACTGAGTGTTCACGTGGGGTTAACAAGGCAATCTTCTGGGCTGCGGTTAATTTAGCAGTACTGGCCCTGGGCAATCAACACATTTTAACACAGAAAGCTGGGGATGGTGTCGTTTACATCAGAAATAATCACTCTTAGAGCAACTTTTGGCCTGAACATGACAAGGAAATGAGGTGGGATGTGGAGTCTTGGTAACTAGCTATTGGTAAATCCCCAGTCCATTGGTTACTCGGCCAGCCATCTTGCCCTCTACTGAAACGCCTAAAAGACTATCCATCCCCACAGCAAAACATTACTAACAGTAGCGAGCTTTCAGCGAGTGGGCTCCCACCCTTTCACTTAATATTCCTTTTTTTTTTTTTTTTTTTTGCCTGCTTTGTGCACTAGCCTGACATTTCTCTTTGTTCTTATGGGCATGTATCTAGCTCCCTCCCACAGATCTCTTGCCTGGCAAGCACAGGGCAGACTCCCAACATGATTCTTCCCCCACAGAGCACGCAGTGTGTGCTGTGCTGTGGGTGGCAAAGGAGGAAAGAGCAGCCGTGGCAGCCCTAGAAATATCAATCTCACTGGTGCAATTATCCAGGGCCTCAGAACTCAGAACGAGTCTTAAGCAATGTAGGGACACAGCCAGCCTTGCTTTAGTGTGCACAGGGTGAGGCAGGAGCTCTGTAGGAGGGATGGCAAGAGTTAGGCCTTTTGCACTCTGAGAGTTTTGTGGAAAGATGAGGCCAGCAGCTATGATACAAAAGAGAACTTTCTGCCACAAGAGACAAAGAATTCATTTTCAAAAATTCTAAACTACATTTTTACTTTCATTTCACAGTGAGTGTGATTAAATTATAAAGCGTTCCGTGTTTGTATTTTCTTTCATTTCTTGATATGTCATGCATTATGTTATATCTGCTAAAGTATGTTGCCTTATATTTTAAATGTTTAATAATGTCTATTCATAATCATAATCTGCTTAGTCTTCCAATTGAATATGGCAAAGACATCTTCCTTGAAGGAAAAAAGGTCACGGTAAATGGAGAAGAAACAACCAAGCAGCCATTTTCTATGGAAGGTATTCATATAGCTGTGGAGCTTTAGGGAGGGAAACCAAAGAGTCTCCATTGGTTCTCCCCTGCTTCTCATCAAAGCCTCTGTAGTAATTGTCTATCTCCGACCACTGGGAAATATCATAAAACCTGAAGTTTTCTGCATTTATATCTGTTTTACGCATGTGTAATGGACAAAATACAGTTTCCCATAGTTGAAAGTATCTGAAATGCAGTTAGTGTTTAGCGTAGATTTATACCTCACGACTTTAGTTCTGTGCACTGTGGACTGGCATATGAGACTTGCTCAAATGTTCTTGATCAGTTCTGCTCCAGACAATGTAATACTGATACCCAGTTTGTGTGATACCAAAGTCAATCATTTTTCCAGAAGAAATACATGAGGTCAAGTTCTGCCTTTACCATTTTCTGTAATCTATTATTCCGAAATCAAGTGCTTTCCCAGGTCTTTGGAAATGCAGACTGTTTAATCTACAAAGAAATCCAATATGAAAACAATACCATAAACTCAGTCTGGGTTTGTGATTTTCCTATAGGTACCACTCAACTGCCAGATGCCTTGCCTAAAACCACCGCATCACCCTTGGCATCACTAACAACTCCAGAAATCATCTCACACCTTCAAGGTATGATTTTTGTATTCCACTTTACTGTTCTTTATGACATAAACACCATACATCTTGATTTTCAAAACATAGCTCTTGCAGGGTGAGGGAAAATTTTGCATTTGTAACATCGTAACTATAAATCATGGATAGTTCCTTAAATGGAGGTAGAGGGAAGGTTGTATAGATTGACATATTTATCAAAGGTGACTTGTTTGTTTTCTCTCTCAAAATAACAGATACTGAGGATGGGAAGATCACAGCCACTCCATCAACCGGCCCCTCTTACTCCAGTGAGTAGCATATGTATCTCCATTCGTGGAAACAGGCATGCAGAATATATAAGTGAGAACCATGAAGGGACAGGGTTATGGACTGTCTTTTCTCAACTTTACTTAGCCTGTAGTTCCATTATAATTCAAACTGCAGCCTGCTTTAAAAATCCCCCATAAATCTGATCTTAATTACTACACCATTTTCTTCCTTTCTTTTCTTTCTTCTTTTTCTTTTTCACTCTTGTCCTAGTGGTAAGCAATTACCAGAAAGAACAAATAATGACTTAATGGAACTGTATTCAGCTAAAGCAAAGCCACAACACATAAATTTTCTCCAGATCATCATGCAATATGCCTTCAACATATCCATCTTCATTTGCCAATTAAATATTCTTAAAGCAATTAAACTACAAAAACAATTTTTTCACCTTGATGGAATTTTATCATATTGATGGCAGTTAATTCTATTTTAATTTGGACATACATAGGCAATATAACACCTTAGAGGTGTGCTAAGTATGAATAAAGAGTATTTCGATTGTTCCCTTAGTAACTAACATTAAGATGAATGTATGCAAAGCTGAAATTACGAATTATTATCCTTGGTTTCAGTAAAACCATTTCATTAAATAAGGTATCCCAGAAGAACTGACCCATTGATTTGTGAAATTTTCATTTTGAGGAGGAAACAATGTCACTCAAAATCTATTTTCAAGTATGCTTTCACATTGACTTGATAGTGAAATGTAAGCTACCCTACTGAAGAGTTACAATATTATTGCCCCTTGATAAATAGGTAAGAAGCACAGAAGCGAGTAGGTTGGGAGACCTGACTAATTCTCCCCCTCCCTGCTCCTTTGCTTTAACCACTAAACTTTTACCCATGCACACGACTATCACTGAAAACTCAAAAATTCTCTTGTTAACCAAAACAGGAAAGCCTTCCACAAATTCACAACAGCAACAAACCCCTTGCAGGCATATGCACATGTGTGCATACCCAACTCTTTTTACTGACATTGTTAGACTTTCTAAAATGCTATCCCATACATCTACTGTTCTTTCACCCATTTTCTAGCTTTAAGGCAGCATGTTGCAAAGAAACTTGCAAGTTTCAGCCTTAGGATTAGAACCACCCAAGTCAGCTGCATTGTTTTTAAAGTAACGTCGTTATAAAAAATGAAAGAATATAATGAGTGAGTGCAGTTTTAACTCTAATCTAGCAAACTGTTGCCTCTGGTCTCCTCTCTCCTTATGCCCCCAGCCTCCAGGAAGATGGGACGCCATCTCCTTGAGGTTTAGAAGTTTGGTTAAGAAAGGCTACAAGAGTGACATCAAGTGGATATGTCAGAAATGACAAGAAGAGCAAATCTGTGAATCAGATTAATTATTGCCTGAAATATACTAGTGTTATGACAGGATGTTGTTTAAAGAAGGAAGCATGCATGTTTTGTCTAGCATGGTCTATTTGTATGGAATCAGCATCACTCCAACTGACATTGTCTCCAATACTTTTCAGGTGTTCTTTTGCCTGTGGTCATCGCGCTGATTGTTATAACACTCGTGGTATTTACTCTGGTGGGTTTGTATCGAATGTGCTGGAAGAGAGACCCAGGCAAGTGATGACCTTTTGTTTTGCTTCATTTTGTTTTCCCAAAAGTAAAATGGGTGTTTGCTTAGTGCAACCTTGAACTTAAAACTGTCAAAAGGAGAAGAGTTTTAGTGACGATACCATGTCACCTGATCACAAAGAACAGGGAGAAATTCTCTGCATACTGCTCAAAGTAAAAAGTGAAGATTAAGATCTGGTAGTAGACTACAGATTGATTCAAGCTAATGAAATAGCCTCAACTGTGTGGACAGTGACTGGTGTGTGCTCTGAAGATGATGTGCAATAGAATGTGTCTGGGTCAGAGAGTAAGCAGAGGTGTATGGAAGTTTAGTTTAGAAGAACATAATCTCAAGAATTATACTTTGGAACCTATTTCCCTCTTTGAAGGCTCAACTTCTTTCCAACATAGGTTTCTTCTGTGGTGGTGTTATGTGGCTTATCATTTCTTTAAATAAACTTTCTATTGTAGTGTAGATTAAATTAATATTTTAGAGTAGATGGTTTATAAAGATAAGACGTTCCCTCATGTTCCTCATCTAGAGTCCATTATCATCAATTCTCTGTCATCATAATCATCTTAGCTTGATGCGGGTTTCCCCTTGGTATGCTGTGAATATGTTTTATTACCATTGGTTAATAAATAAGCTGTTTAGACCAGTGGTTTAGCAGATTGATTATACTTCAACAAGTGTAGAATAAAATTCTACTGCTATATATCAGGCATAATGCAAGAGGAGCTGTATGTGGCTTGTTATTGCCGGGCTCACAGGCAATACAGGCACAGAGCAAAGTAAAATTTCAATAATACCACAAAGCTGTTAATCTGATTTGTAGAGTAAAAATTAAAGGTATAATCTGTTCTGTTTAACAAAGTGGTATGTTATCCAAAGGTACGACTGCTGGCTGAATCCTATGGGGTAAGTTGCAAGTGTGTTCTAAAAGCCGAGTGGTGGGTGGCCTGACGTTCCAGGAAAATGACAAGAATGGATAACCGTATGAAAACCTGAATTTCATAACCCATCCAGGACAGGTGTCTGGAACTGACTGATGGATTGGAGTTTGGTCAGTGGTTTAGCAGAGAGCAAAGCCAGGTGGGAAATCTGAACAGAGATATAGAGAGCGAGTAGGTAGAGTCAACGAGATGCCATGTAGCTGCTGAAGGAGAAAGACACCAGACCTACCGGTAGGCCACAACCATGTGGTGATCCATAGATTAATAGAAATGGGTTAGTTTAAGATGTAAGAGTTAGTTAATAAGAAGCCTGAGCTAACAGGCCAAACAGTGTTGTAATTAATATAGTTTCTGTGATATTATTCGAGTCTGGGCAGCCAGGAAACAAATGAGCAGTCCCCACTTACATTAGTTTAGAACAGTACAGTTGTCTCGTCCAATGAGCTGATGTTAATGCATTATTCTAAAAAAAAACTCTCTACTTGTGTTCCTTCCTTCTATATTTAGTTGTTCTCCTAGTCCAAGGATGGTGCTGTCTTCTGAGTGGATGCTTTGCTGGCACCTCCCTCTACTTGCTTAGCTCAGTGATTCCCTCTACCACGTGAACTCCAGTCCATCAGCCAGTTCCAGACACCTGCCCTGGATGGGTTATGAAATTCAGGTTTTCATACGGTTATCCATTCTTGTCATTTTCCTGGAACGTCAAGCCTGCCCACCACTCGGCTTTTAGAACACACTTGCAACTTACCCCATAGGATTCAGCCAGCAATTGTACCTTTGGATAACATACCACTTCGTTAAACAGAACAGATTATACCTTTAATTCTTACTCTACAAATCGGATTAACAACTTTGTGATATTATTGAAATTTTACTTTGCTCTGTGCCTGTATTGCCTGTGAGCCCAGCAATAACAGGCCACATACAGCTCCTCTTGCATTATGCCTGATATATAGCAGTAGACTTTTATTCTATGCTTGTTGAGTTAAAATTTTAAAATGGCCAGTGAAGCAAATCTTCCCTTTATTTTTATTCTAACTATTTCACTAACACAATTCTACCTAAGCCTCTTAAGATTTTAAGAAGGTAAAAGGTACTTATTTTTATATGGCTTATAAGCTACATGGTTACCTTCTTACCCTAGGATGCTAATGAATGCGGTTTAGGCCAGCCACTGACTGTGCCTCTCACAGATGCTTGGAGCAGATCATGACAGACAAAGGAGAAGTTAGCAGACCAAAACAGTGGCATTCATTTGCTCTCTGGGTGGGAAAAGAAAAAAAAAGAAAAAGAAAAGAAAACAATGTGCTTTCCTGTAGGAGTGAGAGAATGAACCTATAGTGTCTGAAAAACATTTTCTTATCCAGTTTCCAAAGAGGAAACTGGACTTGCATAAACCAACTCCCCCCACACACCCGTTTTTAAGCCACCCATCCTATTTCTTTGGGAATACAGCCATCACAGTATCATAGTTGAAGCCTGTGGGTGGTCAGTCTATGAGATGGATAAAGACTAATATATTAAATCCACTTATAAAAATACTGTGTACTGAAAAAGAATTGTTTGACTGGAAAATGTTGAAAATGCATGAGGCTAAAAGTGACATTTTCTATTAAAACTGACTCTAATGGAATAAAGTGTGGAAGTTATATAACCAGCCAGGTCTATTTGCTTACTTTAGCTTTGTTTCCACACAGAATTTCCAGCATTGTTGTCTTTAAATTAGCACCATTAAATACCTGCAGTTAATCACCAAGTACATGGGGTGGGGGAGACTTCATTACATTCACAGTATTAATAAGCCCACTCTGCCCTCTGGAAGACAACATGAAGCAGAAGTTGGAAATGAAGTTTATCTGAGCAATGTTTGCCATAGATTGAACTTTCATAGATGAACAGGCATGGGATATATGCAGAAAGTTTGCTGGCAGGCATCTATCAGTTAATTAACCCATTGTTATCATACTCTAAGGAAAAATGCTAAAATGTGCATTCAAATATGATCAGCTCACTCTGAATGGGTGGAGGCTATAAACATCACAGGTAACATTGCATTTAGCACTTATGGTAATAAGAACATATTGCTGGATGCTGCTGATAGAGAAAGACATGATTAGATATCAGTGAGCTGCAAGGGGTACAATCGGTTAACCTTAGGTAAGTAGAGATGGAGTTGGATGTCTTGAGTTGGGCAACAGAAATAGAAGCAGCCTAAATGTTAGTGTTATCCAAGGTCTTCATAAAAACAATAATACTCAAAGGCAGACGAGACATACTCAAGAGGCCCACCCCAAAGATGGACCTAGATTAGATATGAAGAGAAATTGCCACGGGAGCCAAATGGAATGGAATATAATCAGGGCAAAACAAAGGAGTGCAACAGCTTAACATTTGCTTCAGGGAGCCCATGACCCTACAATATGAAACATACACACAGTGAACCCAACACTTGGGAAGCTAGCTGCCTCAGTGGCACTTCAAAGGCTTGTCTTGGGAGTGACATTGCACTACAACCCATTAGAAAGGATATCTCCACTCTCACTTGCCACAACTATAGTGATTTGTCTCCCAAGAAAGAGCAGTGCATTAAAAAAAAAAGAAAAGATAAGTTTATTCTCTGGTTGAAACGGGCAACTGATCCTTTGAGAAGTTTCTGAGGGATAGCAAATATATGGAAGTTTCTAGTGTCCACATGATAGACAATCCTAGATGGTGCATTCTCCAGGTAATGTGATGTTATATGGGAAAAATTAAACCAGAACCAAGTTCCTTGTAGTTTATTTAACAAGGACAACTCCATGCCAGGTTGAGTGTTAACTGTGCCTGAGTGAATGTCTATGGGTAGACAGTAAAAGTAAAACTGGTTGTAGAAAGAGTTATCAGAAAGCGGCCCTGATGTCACATTTAATGACAACCATCTTGTCTTCTAGGCGCTCCGGAAAACGGGAATGATCAGTAAGTTGGCCTGCATCGCTGTTTTTTTCCCACAGAACATTCAATCCTGTCATTTAAATATAGAAGAATTTTTAACTTATACTCACATTTTATGTATTGTTTTATCTTTAAGTTGTTTTTATTGACCTATATATTTTTCTCTGCTCCCCTCCCTTCCTCTTCCCACCCCTTCTACTTGTCTCCATGGTCCCCATGCTCCCTATTTACTCAGGATACCTTATCTATTTCTACTTCTGATGTAGATTAGATTCATGTATGTCCCTCTTAGGGTCTTCTTTGTTTTCTAGGTTCTCTGGGATTGTGAATTGTAGGCTGGTTTTTCTTTGCTTTATGTCTAAAAGCCACTTATGACTGAGTACATATGATAATTGTCTTTCTGGGTCTGGGTTATCTCACTCAAAATGATGTTTTCTAGATTCATCCATTTGTCCACAAATTTCAAAATGTTATATTTTTTCTGCTGTACAGTACTCCATTGTGCAAATATACCATATTTTCCTTATCCATTTTACAGTAGGGGGGAATTTAGGTTGTTTCCAGGTTATGGTTATGACAAATAATACTGCTATATATAGTTGAGCACATGTCCCTCTGGTATTATTGAGCATCATTTGGGTATATAATGAAAAGTGGTATTGTTGGGTCTTAAGGTAGGTTGTTTTCTAATTTTCTAAGAAATCTCCATACTGATATCCAAAGCAGCTGTACCAGTTTGCATTCCCACCAGCAATGCAGAAGTGTTCTCTTTACCCCACAACCTCTGCAGCATAAGTTGTCATCAGTGTTTTTGATCTTGGCCATTCTTACAGGTGTAAGATGGACTCTCAGAGTTGCTTTGATTTGCATTTCTCTGATGGCTAAGGATGTTGAGCATTTCCTTAAGTGTCTTTCAGCCATTTTAGATTCCTCTGTTGAGAGTTCTCTGTTTAGGTCTGTGCCCCATTTTTTATTGGATTATTTGTTCTTTTAATGACCAATTTCTTGAGTTCTTTGTATATTTTAGGGATTAGCCCTCTGTCCGATGTGGGGTTGGTGGAGCCCCATTCTGTAGGCTGCCGTTTTGTCTTGTTGACTGTGTCCTTTGCTTTATAGAAGCTTCTCAGTGTCAGGTCCTGTTTATTAATTGTTCTTTCAGTGTCTGTGCCACTGGGGTTATATTTAGGAAGTGGTCTCCTGTGCCAATGTGTTCAAGTGTACTTCCCACTTTCTCTTCTCTAAGGTTCAGTGTGGTTGGTTTTATGTTGAGGTCTTTGATCCATTTGGACTTGAGTTTTGTGCATGGCGATAGATATGGATCTATTTTCATTCTTCTACATATTGATATCCAGTTATGCCAGCACCATTTGTTAAATGTGCTTTCTTTTTTCCATTTTTTTTTTGCTTCTTTGTCAAAAACCAGGTGTTCATAGGAGTGTGGATTGATATCTGGGTCTTCGATTCAGTTCCATTGGTCCTCCTGTCTGTTCTTATGCCAATACCAGGCTGTTTTCAGTACTGTAGCTTTGAAGTAGAGTTTGCAGTCACAGATTGTGATGCCTCCAGAAGTTCCTTTATTGTACAGGATTGTTTTGGCTATCCTGTTTTTTTTGTTTTGTTTTGTTTTGTTTTTCCATATGAATTTGACTACTGTTCTTTTGAGATCTGTGAAGAATTTTGCTGGAATTTTGATGGGCATTTCATTGAATCTGTAGATTGATTTGGGGAAGATTGCTATTTTTACTAGGTTAACTCTACCTACCTAAGAGTGTGGGAGATCTTTCCATTTTCTGGTGTCTTCAATTTCTTTCTTCAAAGATTTAATGTTCTTGTCATACAGGTCTTCCACTTGTTTGGTTAAAGTTACTCCAAGATATTTTGTTATTTGTGGCTATTGCAAAGGGTGATGTATCTCAGCCCGTTTATCAGGGCTACTGATTATTTTTTTAGTTAATCTTGTATCCTGCTACATTACTGAAGGTATTTATGAGTTGTAGACGTTCCTTGGTAGAATTTTTGGGGTCACTTATATAAACTATCATATCATCAGCAAATAGTGAGAGTTTAACTTCTTCTTTTCCAATTTGTATTCCCTTGATCTCCTTTTGTTTTCTTATTGCTCTGGCTAGAAGCTCAAATACTATATTGAATAGATACAGTGAGAGTGGACAACCCTGTCTTGTTCCTGATTTCAGTAGGATTGCTTTTAATTTCTCTCCATTTAGTTGGATGTTGGTGGCTGTTGGCTTGTTGTAAATTGCCTTTATTATGTTTAGATATATTCCTTGTGTCCCTGCTCTCTAAAACCTTTATCATGAAGGGGTGTTGTATTTTGTCAAAGACTTTTTCAGCTTCTATCAGCATCTAATGAGATGATCATGTGATTTTTTTCCAGTTTGTTTATTTGGTGGATTACATTAACAGATTTTCATATGTTGATCCATCCCTGCATCTCTTGGATAAAGTCTACTTAATCATAATGGATAATTTTTCTGATGTGTTCTTGGATTTGATTTGCCAGTATTTTATTGAGTATTTTTGCATCGATATTCATGAGAGAGATTGGTCTATAATTCTCTTTCTTAGTAATATCTTTGTGTGGTTTGGGTACCAGGGTAATTGTAGCTTCATAAAAAGAGTTTGGCGGTGTTCCTTCTGTTTCTATTGTGTGGAACAATTTGAGGAGTATGGTATTAGTTCTTTTTTGAAAATATTGTAGAATTCTATGCTGAAACCATCTGGTCCTGGGCTTTTTTTTTTTGGTTGGTAAACTTTTGATGATTGTTTCTATTTCTTTAGCAGTTATAGGTCTATTTAATTTGCTTATCTGGTCTTAATTTATTTTGTGAGTAATATTTATCCAGAAAATTGTTCATTTCCTTTAAATTTTCCAATTTTGTAGAGTACAGATTTTTTAAATATGACCTAATGATTCTCTGGATTTCCTCCATGTCTGTTGTTATGTCTCCCTTTTCATTTCTGGTGTTGTTAATTTGGATATTCTCTCTCTGCCTTTTGGTTAGTTTGGATAAGGGTTTCTTTCCTTTTTTTTTTTTTTGAAAAACCACCTCTCTGTCTTATTGATTATTTGTATTGTTTTCTTTGTTTCTAGTTTGTTGATTTCAGCTTTCAGTTTGTTTATTTCTTACTATCTAGTCCTTTGGGTGAGTTTGCTTCTTTTTGTTCTAGAGTTTTCAGGTGTTCTGTTAACTCACTAGTGTGGGATTTTTCCAGCTTCTTTATGTAACCATTTAGTGCTATGACCTTTCCTTTTAACATGTTTTCATTGTGTCCCATAAATTTGGGTATGTTGTGTGGTCATTGAATCTTAGAAAGTCTTTACTTTCTTCCTTTATTTCTTTCTTGAGCATTGTTTCATTTCCATGTGTTTGTGGGCTTTCTGGAATTAGTGTTGCTGTTGAGTTCTAATTTTAAGCCATTTTGATCTGATAAGATAACATAGGGTTATTCTAATTTTTTGCATCTGTTGAGGTTTGCTTTGTTACCTAGTATGTGGTCAATTTTTAAGAAGGTTCCATGAGGTGCTGAGAAGAAAGTACATCCTTTTATGTTTGGATGGAATTTTCTATATAGTCCATATATAAAACAGATGATTTCTAACATCTGTTAGTTCCCTTATTTCTTTATTAAGCTGCTGTCTGACAGACCTGTCCCGTGGAGAGAGTGGGGTGTTGAAGTCTCCTACTATTAGTGTGTGGGGTTTAATGTGTGATTTAAGTTTTAGTAGTGCTTCTTTTACATATGAGGGTGCCCTTGTATTTGGAGCATAGACGTTCAGTATTGAGATTTCCTCTTGGATTTTCCCTGTAACTAATATGAAATGTCCTTCTTTGTCTCTTTTGGTTGATTTTAGTTTGAAGTCTATTTTGTTAGATATTAGGATAGCTATACCAGCTTTTTTTCTTATGTCTATTTGATTGGAAAATTTTTTTCCCAACCCTTTACTCTGAGGTGATGTGTCTTTGAGGTTGAGGTGTGTTTCTTGTATGCAGCAGAAGAGTGGATTCTGTTTTTTTATCCAATCTGTGAGCCTGTGTCTTTTTTTAAATTTATTTATTATGTATATAGTGTTCTGGGCACTATATCTCATTATAGATGGGTGTGAGCCATCATGTGGTTGCTGGGAATTGAACTCAGGACCTCCGGAACAGCAGTCAGTTCTCTTAACCTCTGAGCCATCTCTCCAGCCCAGCCTGTGTCTTTTTATAAGTCAGTTGAGTCCATTTAAATTAAGGGATATTAATGACCAGTGATTGCTAGTTCCTGTTATTTTAGTTTTCATCATTTGTAATGTTCTTTTGTATGTTTTTCCCTTATTTGGGATTTACTGTTGTGAGATCAGCGATTGTCCATGTTTTTGTGGATGTAGCTAACTTCCTTGGTTTGGAGTTTTCCTTCTCGTACTTTGTGTATGACTGGGTTTGTGGCTAGGCATTGGTTAAATCTTGTTCTCTCATGGAATATCTTGTTTTGTTCATCTATGGTGATTGAAAGTTTTGCTGGGTATAGTAGCCTGGGCTGTATCTTAGTGTCTGCATAACGCTTGACCAGGACCTTCTGGCTTTCATTGTTTCCATGGAGAGAAGTCAGGTGTAATTCTGATAGATCTGCCTTTCTATGTTACTTGGCCTTTTTCCTTTGCAGCTCTTAATAGCATGTTTTCTTTTTTTAAAAATGTAGAGAAGCTACCATACATGGGATTTGGTTGTTTGTCAGAGCTATTTAAAGACAAATAAAAGAGAAGGTTGCTTTTAGGTACAGACAGGGTATAAGAAAGAAGAAAAAAATGAAGAAAAGATTCAGTAAAGGATAAATATAACAAAACAAAATATGCAAACCACATAGCATTTTAAGATAGTTTTCCTGATGAAATGTTCAACACGTTCACCACAGCTAAGGAAAGCAGTGCCTGTTCTTCAAGCTACTTCTGAGGAGATTTGCCTGAGCACAAAGTTGCTCTGCTTTGATTGGCAAAGCAAGCAGAATGGCTGGTAGCAACACGGGCAGCAATTTCAAGCAAGGCTTTGGTAAGCCAGGAGGCACTGTGTTTGTACCGAAAATCAAGAAAGTCATTACATTCTCTTTATTTACCTGAATATGTACCCTTCATTCATAGTGATATTTTCTATTTCACTAAATTGTTACTGTTATAGAAATAATGACTCTTGTTCACCTATCCATCTTACTTCCAAATGGAGACTCTCAGGATATCTAAAGGAAGCAGCTAGGTTTTAGAACTGGAAACTGGGAACCAATATGGGAAAGTATCTTTAAAAGAGCTGGTTCAGATACTACAATCTTGTGATCTAATAAAAATGAATGTCCTTGGGCCTCACTATTCGATCAGAAAGTTCACGAATGTTTCTGTGTCTTCTACCTCATAACTCAGAACTGGAGATACAGGATATTTAGGCATTCATCTCCATGATCCAGGTGAGGTTTATCTAAACTTATAACTGATTGTCACCACTGTGACAGTGATGGGATCTGCCATCACGTTTCAAAAACTACCAGGAAAGGCTGCACAGCATGCTTGTATTTGTAGTGAAGGAATGTAGTGAAGGAATTTGTCATAGAGTCTTATAAAAAAAGTAGTCTTTGCCTGTGCCTTTTCTTCACCCTGGGCCACATCTGCTTCCTTGTGCAGACACACTGCACTTGACCTTGGTGCTAACTCAAGTGTTTCTGTATCAAACAGGCCTCAGTCCGATAAAGAGAGTGTGAAGCTGCTCACCGTTAAAACAATCTCTCACGAGTCTGGTAAGTTTCCATCTGGTGAGAAAAGAAGTGGTGAGATGGCCATCTGATGCCAGCACTGGGCTTCAGTCCATGAAACACAGCCCCAAGCAGAAATTCTTGAGAAACAGTTCCACTGTAGCTCTCATAAATGCAAATTCCTGCTATGGAGAGGGTATGATCATTTTCATAAACTGGAGTCTTGGGCCTTGCATTATTGGGGTTGCTTTTGGTAGATGTAGAGACATGTTCTAATGAATGAGTGGGGAGTAGTGTTAGACTCTTTCACTGTTCTGCAGAAATGGCCAAAAGACGAGAAAGTTTAACAGGGTTTTCAAAAGTTCTATTGATATTTTATTTCATTTTGGGCAAGGAGTGTGTGTGTGTGTGTGTGTGTGTATGTGTGTGTGTGTGTGTGTGTTTGTCTATGTAGTCATACAGAGTTATGATTTTTTAGTTAAAATATAAACAATGGTCTATATTATTTCACACAATCTCAACTAACTTTCCTAAGAAACATAAAATAAATTTTCCTATTGATATAATCTTCATTTATATCATTTATATAAATCATGTATAATCTTCATTTATATATACTTTTAATTCCCTATCCATATTTGACTCATTTTGAAATGTAAAATTCTCACATAATACAGATGTGATTTGTTTTAGATGTGTATGTGTCAAGATCAATAACAAATAATATGCAAGTTTGCTTTGAAAAATTAATAGTTATTTTCTCTTGGTTCAAATAGACTGGTATCTAAAGCATTGATATCACCAAACAGAAAAGTTAAAAACAACTTCTAAGTTTTACAAAGTAATCCATATAGCTCTAATTTAAATATCAAGTTACATGGTTCCAGCATGCATGTGTTATGTCCAATGAACACTAGAGTGAAGAGCTAGGTTATAAACGTTTATAGTAGTTAAAAAAATTCACAAAACAACAGACTCTAAGAAGTGTCCAAAACCAAAAAAGCAAGGTATCAAAACTTTAATGTTGTTTGAGTATCAGGCAGGATGCACCAAGCAAAATAAAGTATCACAGAAAAGCATAGGACTAGAAAAGCCAGGGCCCCCAACACAGCATAGATAGACCTTAATCCTCTCTCTTCTCTACCTTTCCCTCCTTACTGGAGATGGAACCAAGAGCCATACAAAGCAAGTGCTCTCCCTTTGATAATATTCTCAGTCCACCATTTTTCTTTTAAGGGAACTCTAGTTTTTATTCTCGCATCTCTAATATTCTTTAGTGTGTTTCTTTTATGTCCACTCTACTTTCTCTCTCAGGAGTAACCCCATCTAATGGGGCAAAACAACAAAGCTCGTCCAGAGAATAATATGAATCCATGTCTAGGATTTTCTTAGCTACTCACCAGCAATGACTATGTAGCCAAGGTTATTCTACTGCATAATAGAAGGGAGTGAGAAATGGAGTAAGCACCCCGAATGTGCATTAGTTAGCACATGAGAGAATCTGAACACGATAACACCACTGATCATTAGAAATTCCCAAGAATCTGCCTGTGTCTGGCCAGGACACATCACGAAGATTCTCTGTGCTGTCCTGTCCTTCTTTAGGAGTTCAAACAAGTGCACTACAGTCTCCTTGGCTCTGGAGATGTGGGCTGAGGTATTGCGTGGGATCTCCAAGTGATAGCTGCAAGGGGCTGGCTATAATAAAGACCACTTGACGTTCTCTACCGCCCATTTCTAGGAAGATGACACTTTGCACTGGGATCATAGGTTTCTCAAGAGAATTCCCCCACTCAAGAAACAAACAACAAACCCTGAAACCTTCTTGACTTCTATTTTGCAAACTGCACAGCAGATTTGGCTCTCTCAGGATGGTTCTTGCAACAAGTGAAGCTGACCATGTGAATAGATGATCCTCAACCTTACAAGTTTCCCTTTCCTTCCTACAGGAGTTGTTAAGATCCATGTTTAAAGAAGAAATATTTTCTTAGGCCTGTTAGGAGGTGGTCTCTGATACTTTTATTCCTTCCCAGTTGGATTTAAGAACCATACTGCTTTCAAAATTACCCCAAAGGCCAATCCAGCTGATTACCACTGGAAAATGTCTGAATGAGATAGAAGCTGGTGGTTCAGAATCGATTTTAATAACCTAGAACTAAGAAGCTAAGCATAATGACTTTCAAATGGCCCTTAGACTACAGAATTTTGATTAAAATCCATTGTTAACAAGACTTGGTGACTTCATTATTCCAATCAAATGTCTTCTCAGTGCCCTTCAAACTTATTCAAATATATCTTTTTTATAAAACCTTTCTCACCACACTTGTAAGAAATTTAATTTTTAAAATTATTTTGCATTTGTCTCAAGATCAATGCTAAAATCGTTCCTAAAATATAACTAAAATAGATCCTGAAATGATAGAGTTTAACATAATTTCACAAGTTTATCTTTCACAAATAATTATTTCAAAATGGTTTATCTGATATAGGGGACATCAGTATGCCCATAAATCATAACTGAAGATTGCTACAGCTTATATTATTTACTTTAAGGTCTAAGTCACACAGTGTTAATTAATATGCATAAACGGGAGAACAATGAAATTGGAATTTCAACAGCTATACGTGGTTTGGGGTACAGTCATGTCTCCCTGTAGAATCTCAGGACTTTTATCTCAAAATGAATTATGTCATGCGAGAAAACAATAAACAAATGTGTCTAACAAAGGAAAAGAAAAAAGTAAACATTAAAGCCTCATACTTTCAAGAAAAATTCCAGTGCATGCTAAAATTATTTTTTATTATTTTGTTTCGTTTACAGACAGTGCAGGGGCTATGATTAAATGACTTGTCGTTTTCCCAATGCTAACAATTTCCTCTCCCCAAATCCTCTTCCTCTAGTTGGGTCGCCATACTCATCCACCCTACTCCCTGATTCCTTTAGATATTCTTTCTCTAGCTCCTACTACTGAAAGTATTCACACATTTAAAGGTGAAGCTCATGTCCATATAAAAGAAACATGTGCTACTGTGTAAGAAACTTGTGCTTTCAGAAGAATGAATTTTTTTGTGGGAAATCTAGTCAAAATAAACGCCACTATGTCTGAGTGCAGAATATATGTCCAATGTGGTAGGTTAAGTGGGATCTCAGACCATACCTCAGAAGCTATACTTTTCACCTCACTTTTAACATAGAAGGTTATGAGAAATTTGAGGAAAGTATTTGACCACATTATGTATAATATAAAATAGAAAAATAGATAGTGTAAAGTAAATTTTCAATTACATATTAAGTTCAAGCCCGATGCAATCCCAGCTGGCATTTGGCAACTTCCGGCCTTCCAACTGCTCCTTACCACGGTGCGTGCGGATGTGTTCTTTGTTTCTGTCACAGTGTGTTCTGTTGCTGTGATAAAATATCAGGGCCATAAACAACCTAAAGAAGAAAAGGTTTATTCTATCCTGTGGTTCCAGGGTCAGAGAGCCCTTCTGGTGGGAGAGATACAGCATAGGAGCTGGATCAGGAAGCCGACCACACTTTCATGCACAGACAGAAAACAATGATGGAGAAAGATAGAATGGAAAGGCTCTAAACTCTCAAAGCACACCTCCAGTGACATACTACCCCCAGCAAGTCTCCCCCTCCTTGAAGTCCTGAAACAGTGAACCAGGTGGAGGCCAAGTGTTCAAATACTGCCTGTGGGGGACATTTCTGATTCAAATCATTACACACGAGTATCATTATTATAATAACTGTTACCGAAACCATGATGGTGCCCAGTTTTTCATATATTGTCTATTTCTGATTGGGTAGAACTTAAGGTCAACTATTAGAAATTGTAATGAATTCTCAACATAATGTTCTTTATGTGATTTCTGCCAGGTAGAAGGGGTTAAATAAAAATGCATTTTGTTCATTTCTTATTCTTCTACTTCATAGTCACGGGCTCCAGGTAAGTGGTGTGCCTTTGGCAAACTAAAGAGGTGCAAGCAGAAGCTTGTAGTATGGTTGGTGCTGCAAGGAATGTCACACTGTGCTCAGCAGTTCCTCCAGCACAGGACCTAAGAGTCAAAATTGCAAAGAGTCCTGAGTCTGTCTCCTAGCTCTCTGATGCTATTTCTTACTTCCACACCTGTGAAAGTAACTGGTGACACATACATTGGCACTGGAAGACAGCTGTGTTACCCACTGACAGATAAATGCTAGAGTAAAATGATGACATGCATCCTAACCGCTGGAGAACCTTACCCACAGTGCTTCTATAGATAATGATGGGCGCTGATACTTGGCACTCCTGAAGGATGCAGGATTCGGTGCCATGTGAAAAGTGCTTGGGGACTTTCATCTTCCCACCATCTGGGTTCATCCTTTAACCTTTCTATCCAATAGCAGACTATCACTGACATTTTGAGGGATGTCACCTATATGCTTCCCTTACTATCACTAAAGCATTCCCATTGGCTTATAAACCATTTTCCCAAAGCTCCCACTGAATTATTTAAATAGAAGGACCCATGAATACCTTCCTGATAAAATGGCACTTTAAATATGTAGTGTGGGTTCGCCGAGGAAAAGCCGTAACGAGAGAGTCTATAATGACCTACCTGGCATCTCCCCTGTGATGTCTCCTAGTCCACACTCTCACCTCCAGGGAGTGAGTTAGCATGGATCCTTTAGGGTGAAAATATAAGATGGCCAAAGAAAGCTCATAAATCTTGGTAAATAATTTCCAGACAATACCAAGAGGCAAACCGTGACTTTAATGACAATCTTGCAGACAAAAAAAAAATTGAACTTGCCTTGAAAAAAATAAAAATCCAGGAAACTTTATTTTCATCTTTCATCTCTCTGAGCACATAGATCAAACCTCTCCTCTGTTCTCAGGCGAGCACTCCGCACAGGGAAAAACCAAGAACTGACAGCGTGATGGATCCTCCCTATACCTGGGCAATAAATATGTGAGTTCCCTAATTCCATTCACAGATACACCCATTAATATCCGTTTCCTTAGCCTGCTATACCTCAGATTATTTTATAGACTTTTAAACTCAGAGCATTTAATGGTTGCTGTCAATGAAAACATCATTGACTATTTGTCTAAAAACAGACTGTAAGAAAAGCTATCAGAAAAACAACCGCTGTCTTGACTCTAGAACATTCTTCCAGTGGCCCTCCCCACTGCCTAAAGAATGACACAGCTCCCTCTTCCTACCTATGGTGATGTTTCCTTGTGAGTAGAATCCTCCTGCACCTGAGTGAGGCAATGTTCATAGAGTAATGGTGACTCACAGGACCCGGGGACAGTGCTGGCAGACCTATAGTTTGTTGTTGCAGGAAGGGACAGCATACAGAAGCTACATGGGGTGAAAGATGTACTTTTCTGCCATAGGCTGGCTCAGAGCTGGTAGTCCAGCTCCACCAAAAACCCATCCACCTTCCTGCCCTAGGGACACATCCAGAGGCACTTCCTCTCTAGATCCACGAAACACGGCTATGTGCACCAAACTGTTCAAATCGAGTGACCAGAAAATGCAGTCTTACTTTAAGTCCTTCAAGTTGTCATTGCACTATGGAACCTTGCCTAACCCAGGTGCAGGAGGACTGTATTCACAAGGGAGTATCGCCCAAATGAAGGAAGAGGAAACTGCAGCATTCCTTAGGCACATGGGGAAGGCTGAGGGCAGGAAGAGATGCGGAGTTGGGGGGAATTATCCAACTCCCATTTAGCAATAGGCTACAACCCTACACAAAGAGCTATAGGCAACCAAGGAATACTGAGAGCCAGAGAAAGTCTTCTCCAGGGAAGAGCACATCAATCAGTTATCCAGTACCAAGCAGTCATCCCCGAAGGCATACATGTAAGGAACACTATACAGACTGAGCCAGTTGTATTTGCATCTTCAGTGATACATATATACTCATATACATATATTTATTTAATAACAATTAATGAAAAAAGAAGCCATGGGTTTGAAATAGAGAAAGGAGGGGTTTATATGGAAGATTTGAGAGGAAAAGGAAGAGGGCAATGATGCAATTATTTGATAATAGTTAGAAATGGAAGAAATACTTTGTAAAAGTCTAGTCTGGAGAGATGGCTCGGTGTGTAAAGTGCTTCCTGAACTAGTGTCAGGGTGTCACTGTGGATTCCCAGGACCTATGTAAACATGTGATGAGCATGGCAATCCCCTTATAATCTTAGCTCTCAGAAGTGGAAACAGACTGCCCCAGAAGCAAGCAAGCTAACTAGCCCCACTAGCCAAATAGGTAAGCTGAGTTCAAGTGAGAAACCCTCCCTCAATATACCAGGATGATCAAGACAGACAACATCTATATCTATATATATATATTCCTGGGCTATGATTTTTTTTGTCTTTGGATTTGCAAAGCTGCACAACTCATGTTGCTCTTCTGAATAATTTTGGGATTGCATAACCATATTCAGAAGACTAAAGATCAGAAAGGCGTGGGAAGAAACAAGTTTGACATCTGCCAATTGTACCATCTATTTGTGTTGCTTTTTCTTCAACATACATATTTCTGTCACTGCACTTAGAATGTAACAACCAGTGAGTAATTTCTGGGTTGTCAACTCAAAATCAGATATCAACGCAGAGATTCAGAATGAATTGGAATGAGTTCATCAGAATTAAGGAAGGAGCGAAGAAGTTTCTGAATCTGTACACAACAGAAAACACTGTGCAAACAATCATTCACATTCCAAATTTCTCACCTCAAATGAACATTCTAGATATATTTAATGCTTCCTGTTTCATCTAGTGACCATCCACTTTTTTCAGATAATTATATTTAATGTGAATTAGCAGGGCAGACAAGAAGTCCAAAAGACTTTTGAGCTGTGATCTTTGACTTCTGCAAAGCATTACTGACTGGAAAATAAAATCTTACATGAGAAATAAAACAACAGTTACAGAAAGATGCTGGCTTATCCAATCAAATCTATTCTAACACCTGCAATGCTTATAACAATAGGAGGGTTGATAGGGGTCCAGAAAATAGTTCCCTTACTCTGCAGATTTAGTGTCATGATGAGGGATGTATTAGTCAGGGTGCTCTAGAGGAACAGAATCTATAAACAAATATATACTAAAAGGGGATTTGTTCAATTAGCACACACAGTGTGGGCTGGCTAGTCTAACAAGGGCTGCCTTCATGTTGGAGAGACTGAGAACCCAGTAGTAGCTCAGTCCCTGAGGATGAAGGCCTCTGCAGTCCCACTCTGGCCTGCAGGGTTCCTGGAGAGCTACTGATCTTCAGGCCACATTTGATGCCTGAAGAAGCAGGGCTCTGATATCAATGAAGGGTTGCATCCGTGGCAGCGGCAGCATGGGTAAGGCAAGCAGGCAAAAAGCATGTCTTTCTTTCTTAGCCTTGCTTTTATCTGTGCTGCCGGTAGACGGGGGCGGGGGGACCCTAATTTGGAGTGGATCTTTCCATTTCAAAGAGAAAAATCCTCGTAGGTATCCCTACTGGCTTATATCTTAGTTACTTGATTCCAGATCCAGTTGAGCTGATAACCAAGATAACCACCACATTGAGCCTTAATACTTATTTCAGCTTTAACTTTTCCTCTAGAGTTCAATTTGATAACAGTTGTGAGAACAAAGATGATTTTATTCTCAAAATAGTTGGCACCATCCTCAAAAACAGCTATTTGAATTTTTGTAATTGATTTAAAAATCTTGTGCTTAGCCAGGTGGTGGTGGCTCACATCTTTAATCCCAGCACTAAGAGGCAGAGACAGATGGATCTCTGTGAGTTCAAGCCCAACCTGGTCTACAGGCTGAATTCCAGGACAACCAGGGTTACAGAGAGAAATCCTGTCTTGAAAAACCAAAAAAAAAAAAAAGTCTTGTGTTTACATGTGAATGAACCAGAGCTGTGTAATGCACCATCGTGAGCATTTTTCTTTACATAGTGGTACTCTCTACGGCAAGTGTAAATGTATTGTGTTATTGTTCACTGAGTCTGTTCTCATATAAGGAGAGGCAAAGGTGGCATGACTACCGGACATAATTTATTGTCACGCAGAATTCCTGCTAAGGCCAGAATTGTTACTGGTATATGGGTTTCATAGCCATTTTTATTCAAGTAGGTCATGTACTTTGACCATACACATCCCCTATATCTATCCTTTTCTCTTCTTCCTTCTCTCCTCTTCCTTCCTTCCCTGAGACAGACTCATCTTTGCTTTTGATGTTGTCTGTATAAAATCTAAGGTCCACAAAACAGGAACAGGTGTGCACATTGTCTTTCTGGTTCTGGCTTATTTCACTTAATATATTGGTCCCCATTTGCATCCACCTTCCTGTTCCCTTACCAGCACATCTCATCTCCCTTCTGCTCTCACATGTGCTCAGCCATCTGGGGTGTTCTGGAGAGACATCAAAGGTGTCCTCAACTACAGCTCCTTCTACATACACTTAGCGTACACTCTGAATTCCACTCCCAGGTCATGGAAGCCATGGGCCTGGGGATTTTGCTGTGGAGGACTTGTCTAACTTGTACAAGGCTCAGGGTTCAGTACCTAGCACTGTTTAAGAGTAAAACAAGATGTGCCAATTGATTGGCTGTGGACAGGGATAAAAAATAGAACCAGTAGTGCTGATGCCACCAACACCTCCAACCTGTGTGCTTGGATGAGTCAAGGAAATAACAGTAGAGATGGAGATTATGGAATGAGGGCCAGTTTGGGGAAGCTAAGCATTCTCTACTCAGAATGTTCATATTGAGTATTCATGTGACCACTGTGTATGGCAAAAATGTAAGGAAGTCACTAACACTTCTTGCCTAGACCAGTCTTCCTCACCACCTCCGAGTTCTTCACTTCCTTAGAGCTGAGCTTTTGTCGTTCTTTTCACAGGTTTAATCTTTAGCTTCCAAGATTAAGGTGGAGAGGAGAGAGTCCCCAGGAACCAACACCAACTCACAGTCTCCTCACCAGCCTGCACCAGCTGCCCATCTCAGCAAAGGGTGGACATACTACAATCCAGCAGGAACGTAAAGAGTTCTAGATATCTCCTGTCCGAGATGTAGAAAATCAAATGACTCTAGAATTCAGGGACGTTTCTAGGAGGAACTTCTGTAAGCAGTGACCCCTCAGACCAGGCAGGTGGGCTCCCAGGAGACAAGTTGTGCTGAGTTTAGAGTTTCCAGGGCTTACAGCCTTGATCCATGGAGACCTGCCTGTCTTCTTTGTGTTCTTACATTAGTTAGTGTTAGTATTTATTGTTTCCCACTATGTTAATGCAGGGAGATTTTTCAAGTGTGATGTCAAATGTTAAGTCAAAATCATACCATGTTCCTCTGTACAGACAGGTATGTTATTCATGTTTTCATGGTTGCTTTTAATAAATAATGGCTGTACTCAGCACACTAAACATTGCATCATGACTATGGTGTGGCACTGGCATTGTATTACCATAATTTTAACTAGTTGGATTGATTTCTAGAATATGAATTGGAATTAGAGTATGAGAAAAAACATCTGTGAAAAATCTGTTGTAAAAACCTGTTTAAAAAAATCAGAGGACTGAAGGAGCAGCTAGGAGTAAAGGGAAAGACATCGTCATTTCTTTGGTTTTTCTCATTTGTAATTCATATCACGTGACAAGACTACCAAGAAGGTAACAGGGTTAGATTTCTTTGATTGATCCATTTAGCTGATACTATCTTGGCAGTATTTTTATTTATTTATTTTTAGAATAGCCCACGTTGAGCAAGCAATCATTACTAAAACTGCAATGTCTAGAAAATCAACATCCCATCAATACTTAATTTGGGTGTTATTTTGCAACATGGCATCTTCCTAAAAAGCCCATAAAAATATAGAGCCACCCCCATTAAGAGCAGACTTTGTTGTTGGAACCTAATGGATCAACCTCTACCACTTTTTTTTTTAACACAAGAGATCAAAATATCAAGTTAACTGAAGTTGTAAGCAAAGTTCCAGAACTAACAAGCTACAACTGGTAGCTCTTTTGAACAGCTATCATTTTTTTTTTTAGCTGAACTCAATGAAAATTTATCCTACTGATCCAAGGGAAGGTTTGGAGAAGATGGAAAGACAAATTTTACAGCACCATGATGATTTTGTTTTACTGAAATATACATGAAATCTTTCAGCTTTAGGGTTTTAGAACCATTTTGAGTCTACCTTCCTGATATTTGAGCTGCTTTAATCAAAGATATCAAGCAAGCATAAATAAAAATCTCATGGGTATCTCTTTACTTTTCTTCTGTGAGAAGGGTAGAGAAATGAGGGGGGATTAAGGGTGGAGGATAAGTATCTGTGCTACATGTGTTTTCACATTGGGCCTACTTTCTAGGTTCAAAAAGTCTAAAGCGTGAGACAGTGGTGGCAGCACACCCAGCAGGGGGCATATGTCTTTATTCTAGATTGTTCCAATGAGCTCCTCAGCTAAAGCCTTGGGAAACAGATGTAAAGAAACAAACTCTTCTGCTTCAGCAGTAATGTCTTCACTCTAACTTTCATAACATTGTTATTATAACTTGATCATTCTAGAATAATAACTGATCATAAGGGAATAGCGCTAACCTAACAACCAAAGGGTCAAATCTTTATTAAAGGTCAAACTGATAACAAAGAATTTCAGGACATACTCAGGCAATTCTGTAGCAACAGCCTCCAAAGTAAACTCAGCTCTGTATTTTTATAAACCAACCTCGGTGTTGGAAAAGATAAAATATTTGGTTTCAAGTCAATAATATCATTGCTGATTTTTTTAAAGAAATAGAATATATATTGATTTATTTTAATGCCCAGCATTATTATGTTTTAATAAGAACATATAGTTCAGATGTCATTTAGATCAAAAGCAAGGCCTTTGTGTATGTGTGCTACCTGATAATATAAATATAAGTCTATCAACAAGCCAAACACCAACAAGAGTTAAATAACTGGTGTTGTGAGAACACGTGGCTGCTACTGACTAACATATTAGCTATTATTGTTGGCAAGGAAAGACTTCTATATCCCTCCGATTTAGCTAAAATATGACGTTACATATGGCTGACACATCTCTTACCTTCTTATCATATATATTTAAGTCTGTAAGATTCAGCTTATGACATCATCTAATCTTCAGTGATAGACATGTTAATTTTTTCTGACTTTGTTCTGATAAGCTCTACTTGTCACAAGATTTTATAGCTGATTTTATAGATAGGAAGGTAAATTATAGACAGGTAAATAGATAGATATAGATAGACAGATAGATAGATAGATGATACATGATGAATAGATAATATATTATAAAGATGATAGAAGATAGATTTTTAAAAGCTGTAGCTTGAATGTCAAGCATGATCATGCATAATAATGCCAGGGCTTGGTAGGCTGATGTCACAGGCTATAACAAAATGCTGGAGGCATACACACACATATACACATACAAAGTTGTATTTTGAGTGGTCATAGAGTTTTCTGTATCATCAGCTCCCATTCTCTAGCAATCTCAGGTTGAAAAGGATAGGAATGTGCCTACATTGAACATGTCCAGACTATTTTATGTTGTCTTTGTTTCCTAAACACACAGCATAGTATCTATTTATACATTTATATTACTTTAAGTAGTATTATTATTTGAGAATGATTTTAAGTACTTGGTAAGTATACATTTTATATGCAAATATGTCATCATTTTATACAAGAAACCTGAATATTCACAGTTTTTTTTCCTCCTGGAATACCTAAGGGATTATAAAATCAACTATCTGTAAATATGATATCAAGGGTCTGTTATGGTCCGAGTCAGTGATTGAGTTGTCTTTACAACCAATACCCAAGATGAGTCAACTTCTAAAGAGAAAATGTAACAATTGAGGGGGTTCCAGTCCATGATGGAGTGATAGATACCACAGCTCTCATGGTTGGGAGACAAAAGAGAAAGAAGCCAGAGTCACCCTCAAGGGTATGGATCCAGTGGCTCTAGTACTCCCATGAGGCACTACCTACTAAAGATTCCACCACCTCCCAAAGCTGCAAATTGGGGAACATGCCTATAATAGATGAGAGATTGTGGAATACTGACAATACAAACTGTATCTGGGCTAATATAGAAGATATCCACCACATGAGAAATTAGCTCTCTCATATGTACCCTGAACTAAGAATCTGGAATGGAGTATCTACAAAATTATTCCTTAAAACTTCCCCACGAGCAAGATGTGGCGACTCTTGTCTGTGATCATAAAACCTGGGGCACTTGAAGCAGGATGATCACTGAAGATTCAAGATTAATGTCAGCTACACAGTGAGTCCCAGGACAGCGTGGGCTACAGAGTCAAATCCTGGCAAAGAAGAAGAGGAGGAAGAAAAGAGGGGGGGAGAGAGAGGACTATAAATGAGAAAGAAAAAGAAAAACTTCCCCTAGAAACATTTCCCAGTCCATATAAGGAGATATTTTGGGGTTCCGGGGGCTGAAGCACACTTATTTTCTGTTCTGTCATACATTTTTAAAGGAAAAAATTATTTTTGATAGTCACAGAAAGATATTCAATAGTACATTCTTGGACTTGAGATAAAAAAATTCTACCAAAGCAAAGGTTACCAACAATAATTTGAAAGTTGCCAAGGGCTGTTTAACATTTAAAAATGAGTAAGAAGCCATAGATATTTTAAAACGTGGTTTGCTTGTTTTTAAAGAAATAAAATTCTACCAAAGTAATAGTGAGAAATATTAATAGCTATCACCAAGTGATATGAGCCAAGCTTGTGCTAAAAATGTCACGGCTGATATCATGTTAGAAGTATCTTCATTAAAAGATGCACAAATCAACTCAGAAAGTTAAGTAACCACCCAGAAGATTGTGCAACCAATAAACAAAAAGTGCACCCCCGCCTGTGGCCAATGTGCTGTTGTCATTACTCTACTCTATTGCTAAAGGCTTCAGTTTTCCTAACCACACAAAGCAGGGAAAGGATGATGCTCTTGGTCATGATTCTTAAAAATGGGAAGTAGACATACCATTCCACTGCTAACACATAAAAACCTAAACAATCATCTCAGAAGACACACTCTGGGCAGCACTGAGCTAACATACATAGGCACAGGAGAAACCAAGAAGCACCTTGAGGGCCTGATGTTAGCTCAGTCCAAACTGGCCACACATGCGAGAATCCTTAACCAAAGTGTGTTCAGCATTCTGAGTTGAAGAGAAATGCACGCAAAGAAGGGAGCTAACATGGCTAAAATTGGTGGAATGCAGAAGCAGACGAGAACTCACACAGAGAAAAGCCTTCCAAAATCTACCTGCAGGAAACGATACGTTAATAATAGGACAGCAAACTCTCAACACAAAGGAAACACAATGAAGCCAGGAGAAGTACTTAGAAAAAAGTGGGGGATGCATAGAATGTATTCATAGGTGTCACATACAGTCCAGATATGATCAGGGTCAATAAACGATGCCTGAGAATCTTTGTGCGCCACCTTGGTTAATGCCCAGATATTCACAGCTAGCAGAGGTGCTAGAATACTGCAGAGTGAGGATGTCTCCAGATAACCCCTAACACAGCTTATAAGCAAGGCTTGCAGGAAATAAGCCAATCCTCTGAATATTTAGCAGACTTCTTGAATTCTGACAGTCTTTATAAAGGCAACAAAAATGCAAAGATGTAAATTTCTAGTCTCTTCATGCCTAATTTCAGACATCATCAGGTTATGGAAAAATACTCAATAGTACATTTCTGGACATGAAACAAAAAATTCTACCAAAACAAAGGTCATCAATAATAATTTGAAAGCAGCTAAGGACTGTTTAACATTTAGAAATAAGTTAAGTAGACATAAATATTTTAAATTGTTTTTTTAATAAAATAAAAATCTGTCAAAGTAATAGTGAGAAATATTGACAGTTATCACTATGCCCAGAGGTATGAGCCAAGTTTGCACTGTGCTAAAAATGCTACAACTAATATCATGTTAGAAGCATTATACATATATATATATACATTATATATTTATGTGTGTGTGCCCAAGGAAATAAATGAACTGTAATTTTTATTAAAATTAGTCAATAAAGTAGATTCACTGTTAAAAAAAAAAAAGAACGGACATTTTGCAGCTAATTAGATAAGGTTGGTGTTAACAACCAACCAGGGAAAGGTGCTTGAAAAGAGAAAAGAAAAAAGGAACAAATAAATAATCCTCATGAACATAAATGGCAGTGCTTTTAACTAAATATTAGTAAACCAAATACAGCACATTTTAAAAGTTTCTGGCAATGATATTAATCCCAGAGATTCAAGTGCTTATCTTCCAAAATCAATCATTATAATTTAGCCTATTAAGAAAGTAAAGGAGAAAATGTGCTTTTTCTCAGTAGACCAAAAGGAGCATCTGAAAATTTTTCAATGTTCATTTATTATACAGTATTTTATCAAATCACATTGTTAAGAATCATCATAAAAGGAAAAGCTCATTTACAAGAAACCTAACTCTTACACAAATCTTTAAACGTCTAAATTATTTCCCTTCAAATTAGAAAAATAAAATGGATGCTCACTTTGATCTCTTCTTTCAAATATTGTTATTGGGAGGGTGAGGAGTCAAAAAGACTTAAAATATACTATGGAGAAATAACTTGATATGTATGACCTACTAAAATTAAATCAAGAATTTATAAGCAACTTAGATCCATAAAGTGAAACGAGACTGAAGCAACAATAAAAACTCTTCCCATGGAGAAAACACCAGGACCAGACATATTTTCTGATGGACTCTACCGTTATTTAAAACCACTTTATTTTCAATAACCTGTAATTTTTTTAAAAAAGCATCATGCACTCAGGATTATGTGACCACACTGACAACACTGCCCAGACCCAAAGTCTGTAACCTAAATGCACTTCTATACATTTAGGAGAGACATAATGAAGTCAATGGACTTCACTCTGGATTTTGAGCCTACACCATCAATTTCATTATTAAGTGTTTATCAGCCACAAAAATGAAAAACCCATGACAGAATTCAAACTGGAAAAAGCAATTAGCTTTATATGTTCTCTTTTGAGTCCCATGCCCTTCACCTGTGTTCCATCCTTCCTCATGACCTAATAGTAGCCTTTCTTGTTCTCCTCACCACATTGCATAATGTACCCACACATATTTGCATGCATACATTATAGGCTGGGATCTGATTGTGAGGGAAAACATGATTTATTTTTCTTTCTGAGATTGGGTGACTTCAATATTATACACTCTCTTGAAAATTTTGTGATTTCGCTCTTCTTTAGAACTCAATAACACCCTGTTTTATATATGTCCCATACTTTCCCTATTTATTCACCTGGTGATGGACAATTAGACAGGTTACATTTCCTTGTTATATGGTAAATAGAGCAGCAGTAAACATAGAGGATGAAAATTTCTCTGCATCTACTAAACTTTTAAGGAAGAGATAACATCAATATTCTTCAAACTGTTCTGCAAATAGAAAGGGAAGGAACATTATCAAACTCGTTCTGTAAAGCCAGTGTTAATCTGATACCCAAAGCAGAGAAATGACCTCCCCAACACACACACAAACACATACACACAAACACACACCACACACAAACACAAAAAGAAAACTACAGACTTTTTCATTGATTAAAATAGATACCAAAAATATTTGCAAATCAAGTTGCATAAATAAGATTATACACTTTCACCAACTAATTTCAACTCAGAAATGTAAGGTTTGTTCAACATATGCAAATCAATAAATAATACAGGTCATAGTCTAAAGGACAGAAATTTCATAATCTTCCCCTTGACAAAGTTTAACATGACTTCATATAAAGTCCTTTCAGAAACTAGAAATAGAAGAAACATACCTCAACAACAAACTAATGATCAACATTACAATAAATAGTGAATCAATAATAAAAGAAACTCCTCTAAGTTAAGGATCTAGTCAAGGGTGCCCACTGTGACCTCTTTATCCCCAATATAATACTTGAAGTCCTAGAGCAATAAGACAAGACGAAACAATTACAAAGGATGTAAATAGGAAATTATATGGTTTTACATAAAAAAGAAATGCTTCATGAAAATTCTCTTAGATGTTACAAGTAATTTCAGCAAAGTAACACTATATAAACTTAGCTATGAAAAAGCAATAGCTTTTCTATATATGCCAATAACAATCTGAGAATGAAATCATGAAAAATACTCATTCACAATAGCTTCAAATATATAAGACACCTAGCACATACTAACCAAGCAGTAGAAGATTTCCAAAATTAAAACAAAGTGTGAAGACACTAAAGAAACAAAGTAAAGACAATATGAGTTGAAAGAAAGACCTCCCATGCCCATGGAATGACAGAAATGATATTGTGAATAGCTTGTATTTCTAAAGGTGATCTACAGAGCCAAGACAATTCCCATCAAAATTCCAATGACATTCATCATAAACTGAGGAAAAGCAATCCTAAAATTCATATGATAACACAAATAAGTGCAAACAGTCCAAACAATTATGAGTTAAAAGAACAATACTAGAGAAATCACAATACCTGCTCTCAAACTTCACTATAAAGCCATGAGAGCAAAACCAGCACAATATTAAAAGAAAAACAGACTTGTAAGTCAGCCAAAATAATAGAGGACCCCTAGCCGGGAGGTGGTGGTGCATGCCTTTAATCCCAGCACGCGGGAGGTAGAGGCAAGTGGATCTCTATGAGTTTGAGGCCAGCCTGGTCTACAAGAGCTAATTCCAGGACAGACTCCAAAAGCTACAGAGAAACCCTGTCTCACAAAACCAAAAAAAAAAATGTATATACATCAGAACAAAGCACATGGTCTTTTAAAATTTATGACAAGAAAGCTTGACACCTACATGTACAAGAATAAAACTAGATCCATATACCTTACCCTGCCCAAAATCATTTTGAAACTGAGTATTTAATATAAGACTTGAAACATTTAAACTACAACAAAAAATATATTCAGACTCTCCAAGATATAACAAGACTTTCTTAAAAGTTCTCCACTAGCACAAGTCATAAGTCTAACAGTTGACAAGCAGTAAAATTAAAAAAAAAAAAAGAAAAAAGAAAAGAAAGTCTGCAGCAAGGAAAGCTACCACCAGAGTGGAAAGGAAACTTAAAAAATGAGAGAAAATTCTTGCCAAGACAATATCAGACAAAGGCTTAATGTCTAGAATATATAAAGAACTCCAAAAATTAAATGCCCCCAAACCAAGACATCCAAACAGTAAGTCAATTAATTAGTTGAATGAACAGTTCTCAAAGAAATACAAATGGCCAATAAATATTTGAGAGGGTGTTCAACATCCATAGTTATCAGGGAATATAAATTCAAACTGGTTTGAGATTCTGTCTCACTCTAGAAAACTGGATATCATCAAGAAAAGAAATAGCAACAAATGCTGATGTCCTCATCATCATCAGTGGTGAAAGAAAAACCTTATGTATGTATTACTTCTTGGAAAGTAAATTGGTGCTGTCATTATGGAAGTAACTGTACAAGTTTCTCAAAAAATAAAAACCAAAGCATATGAACCAGTTTATGACTCCTGGATAAGTCAACATTCCACAGAGGCACTTAATCATTCTGAGTTGACTTGGTTGTTGTTGTTATTGTTGTTGTTGTTGATGATGATGATGATGTACCATTCGCAAAGCTTAGGAGATGGAACCAGCCTACATATCTATCAAGAGAAGAATGGATAAAGAAAATATGGTATGCTGTGGGACAATGATCCTGTAATCTATAAAGGTTTGTTACTTGTACTGGTTTAATAAAATGCTGATTGGCCAGTAGACAGGCAGGAAGTATAGGTGGGATGACCAGAACAGGAGAATTCTGGGAAAAGGAAAGGTTCAGTCTGCAGTCATCATCTAGACACAGAGAAAGCAAAATGAGAATGCCTCACTGATAAAAGGTACCAAGCCAAGTGGCTAACACAGACAAGAATTATGGGTTAATGTAAGAAATAAGAGTTAATAAAAAGCCTGAGCTAATAGGCCAGACAGTTTATAATTAATGTAAGCATCTGTGTATGTTTTTTGGGACTGAACAGCTGCGAAACTGGTGAGGACAGAATCCTCTGTCAACAGAGGTACATAAGGCCAACATAATTTTGTTAATAATAAAGGGGGAAAATCATTATATTTTGGGGAAAATTAATGCAGATGGGAATTATTATATTAAATCAAATAAGCCATACTCAGAAAAATAATCACTGCAGCTTTTCTCTCATATACAGAACACAGCATTAAATTTATATATGTGTATTGTAGGTCATAAAAATAGAAAGGAGACTATGAGAGATAAAGAATAAATCTTAAGAGAGAGAGGTAGACTATCTTCTTAAAATAAAGTATGAAATATATGTGATATGAATGAAGAAGGGAGGATTATGGAAGGCTGAAGAGAATCCAGCAGGGTATGGAAATAAAGCCTAGTAGATGAGTAAGAACAAAGTTTAGTGATATATGTGTTTAACACAGCCCATCACTGCTTACTCAAACCAAAATTAATCTCAACACCCCAAATCAATTAATATCTTTTCTTATAATTAAAAAATGGAAGTTAAAATTTATTTTTAAGTACTACTTTTCAGCAAATAAAAAACACTCAGACATAAATGTTTTAAATATGTGAACTCTGTACTTTGAAATGCATCAAGCTTCTGAAATAAACCAAGTGACACTAGACCAGAAATGAGAAGACCAGGTGGTAAGATGTCACTTGCTGGGATACTGCTTGTGGTTTTCTCAATCTAATACAATCCATCATTCTTTTTTTGTGGAAACTGAAAAGATTGTACTGAAGTTCACTTGAAAAAATGTAGTGGAAGTAGAATAAGCAAAAACATTTTTTTAAAAGCTTAAATTAGAAAGACTCACACAATAGGATTTATGGACATAGAGTTGCCATTCTGATCACAACAGTACAGTATTGACTCAACACTGGAATTTCATCAATGAAACAAAGTAGAGGCTCCAGAGAGAAATATGTACTTCTGCCCATGTATGTCTACAGATGGTTGATGGATTTTGCCATAGGAACCAATGGGGATAAGATAGCCTTCACGATGACTGCGATATGAGAAGGCAACCACATGCAGAGTTGGATGACATTAGTTCCTTCAAATATTCTGAAAATCATGGTAAATACTTGAACAGTTTACAAAAGAAGACATATTTCAAGAAAATACATTCACTACCAATTGTTCACCATGAAATGTAACTACAAAGCAGAATGAGATGTTAAACATACGAAAATGTCTAATACCACAAAGATAAGTTGTATCAAGAGTTGAGAATATGAGAAACTAAAACCCTCATGCTTTGCTAATGGGTATGCAAATTTACAACCATTGGAAAATAACTTGGCAGGGCTATTTTTACTACTATATATTTTATGTTGTAATATAATTGTATCATTTCCTTTCCTCCTTCCAAACCATCCAATAATCTTCTTTCTTCCTCTCTTTCAAATTCATGAACACTTTTTCCATGAACTATTTTTTCCATAAATTATTGTTATATGCATATATGTGTGTATATATTTCTAAATACAATCCAATCAGTCCTATAATATTACTTGTAGATATGTTTTTAGGACTATTTAGTATCTGATGTGGGCATCCCCTCTGTGTATTGCTTGTATTGGTTAATGAATAAAGAAACTACCTTGGCCTGATAGGGCAAAACTTAGGTAGGCAGAGAACATAGAAATACATTCTAGGAGGGAAAAGCAGAGTCAGGAGCTACGCCATGGATCCGCCAAAGACAGATGCTGGGAATTTTACCCGATAAGGCACTGCCATGTGGCGATACACAGATTAATAGAAATGGGTTAAATTAAGATGTAAGAATTAGCCAATAGGAAGCTAGAGCTAATAGGCCAAGCAGTGATTTAATTAATAGTTTCTGTGTGGTTATTTCGGGGCTAAGAGAGCCAAGCAGAAAGGACAAACAAGTGGGCCCTCCTTGCAAAAGGCATCAAAAACCAATTGGTGTGTTCTTTCCTAGGGAAGACTATTTCTCCCACTCTTTTTTTATTGCTTTATAAATAATACCATTCAAAATTTCCACCTTCTCCCCTCCTCCCATTTCCCTCCCGCTCCAGCACTCAGCCTCCCCTCTCCCCGTCCAGTCCCTGCCCTGTGGGAAGTCCAAGGACCTCCCACCTCCATCCAGGCCTAGGAAGGTGTACATCCAAACAGACTAGGATCCCAAAAAGCCAGTACATGCACTAGAATCAAATCCCAGTGCCATTATCATTGGCTTTTCAGTCAGCCCCCATTGTCAGCCACATTCAGAGAGTCCAGATTGATCACGTACTCATTCAGTCCCAGTCCAGCTGGACTTGGTGAGCTCCCATTAGATCAGTCACACTGTCTCAGTGGGTAGACAAACCCCTCAAGGTCCTGACTTCCTTGCTTATCTTCTCCTTCCTTCTGCTGTTCAACTGGACCTTGGGAGCTCAGTCCAGTGCTCCAATGTGGGTCTCTGTCTCTATCTCCATCCATCACCAGATGAAGGTTCTATAGTGATATTCAAGATATTCATCAGTGGGGCTATGGGACAAGGCCGGTTCAGGTACCCTCTCCTCTACTGCCCAAAGACCTAGCTGGGGACATCGCTGTGAAAACCTGGGAACCCCTCTAGAGCCAAGTCTCTTGCCAACCTAAAATGGTTCCCTTAATTAAGATATCTTCTTCCCTGCTCCCATATCTGCCCTTCCTCCATCTCAACCATCCCAACCATCCCACTCCCCCAAGATCTTCCCAATCCTCCCCTTCTCCCTTCATCCTTCTCCTCCTCTCTTCCCTTCCCTCCAACCTACCCTCACCCCCTCATGCTTCCAACTTTTGCCCGGAGATCTTGTCTGCTTCCAATTTCCAGGAGGATCTAAGTATGTTTTTCTTTGGGATCACCTTATTATTTAGCTTTTCTGGATTGAGAACTATAGGCTCAATGTCCTTTGTTTATGGCTAGATCCACTAATGAGTGAGTAATACAATATTCATCTTTTGGGGTCTGGGTTATCTCACTCAGGGTAGTGTTTTCTATTTCCATCCATTTGCATTCAAAATTCAACATGTCATTGTTTTTTATGGCTGAGTAGTATTCTAATGTGTAGATGTTCCACACTTTCTTTATCCATTCTTCCATTGAGGGGCATCTAGGTTGTTTCCAGGTTCTGGCTATTACAAATAGTGCTGCTATGAACGTAGTTGAACAAATGCTTTTGTAGTGTGATTGGGCATCTCTTGGGTATATTCCCAAGGGTGATATTGCTGGATCCTGAGATAGGTTGACTCCAAGTTTCCTGAGAAACTGCCACACTGATTTGCAAAGAGGTTGCACAAGTTTGCATTCCCACCAGCAATGGATGAGTGTTCCCCTTACTCCACATCCTCTCCAGCATAGGCTATCATTAGTGTTTTTGATTTTGGCCATTCTGACAGGTGTAAGATGGTATCTCAAAGTTGTTTTGATTTGCATTTCCCTGATCACTAAGGAAGTTGAACATGACCTTAAGTATCTTTTGGCCATTTGAACTCCTTCTCTTGAGACTTCTCTGATCAGTTCAGTACCCCATTTTTTAATTGGGTTATTTAGAATTTTAATGTCTAGTTTCTAGAGTTCTTTATATATTTTGGAGATCAGGCCTTTTTCTGATGCTGGGTTGGTGAAGATCTTCTTCCATTCAGTAGGATGCCTTTTTGTCTTAATGACTGTGTCCTTTGCTTTACAGAAGCTTCTCAGTTTCAGGAGGTCCCATTTATTCATTGTTGCACTTATTGTCTGCTACTGGGGTTATAAGTAGAAAGTGGTCTCCTGTGCCCATGTGTTGAAGACTACTTCCCACTTTATCTTCTATCAGATTCAGTGTGGTCAGATTTATATTGGGGTCATTAATCCATTTGGACTTGAGTTTTGTGCATAATGATAGCTATGGATCTGTTTTCATTCTCCTACAGGTTGACATCCAGTTATGCCAGCACTATTTGTTAAAGGTGCTTTCTTTCTTCCATTGTATAGTTTTAGCTTCTTTGTTAAATATGAGGTGTTTGTAGGTTCGTGGATTAATATCCGGGTGTTTTGTGTTAAGAATTTGTTGGATTTGCTATTTTCTTTGATCAATGAGTTTATTTCCTCTATAGTATCTTCTTCAGCGCCTGAGATTTTTTTCCTTCTATCTCTTGTATTCTGTTGGTTATACTTGTCTCTGTAGTTCCTGTTCGTTTACCCAGATTTTCCATATCCAGCCATCCCTCAGTTTGTGTTTTCTTTATTGCCTCCATTTTGGTCTTCAATACTTGAATTGTTTCTATTACCTGTTTGATTGCTTTTTCTTGGTTTTCTTGGGTATCTTTGAGGGATTTATTAATTTCTTCTAACTTTTTGTTTGTCTTCTCTTCCATTTCATTAACCAATAGAAGCAACACATATACAGAAGGACTTCCCACACCATACTGTAACTTGAAACTGTTAGGTAAACAAACACTTTCCTCCTCTAAGTTGTTTTTTATCAGAGTATTCTATCACAGAAACAAAAATGAAAGTAGAATATTCCTCAAAAGTCCTTTTGGTCATTCCCCTTGGACTCCAAGACAGCAGCATAAAGCAACTAAAGAAGCTATGTTTGGCAAAGGTGTCCTGATAAGTCAAATCCTATATATACCATAGCTTTGACCGGATATTCTCAATACTACTGAGTTAAAGATATGCTTCATTCATAAGGAAGGCAGAAAGTAATTTTAGAAAACAGTTTTTAATTTTAAAAATATGTCCATTTTATTGACAAAAGGTAATCTGGAATCATTTCAATTTCAGTATTTTTATAAATATTTTAAATATTGCAAAACAATATTTACAGTGTTTTCAAGGCTAAAAGCTTTATCTGTAATCCCATAGTTAAGGGTAGGTCTGATTTGCCTTTCCAGTGTCATGTTCATGGCTGGATATGCATTCCCTGGTTTACAAAATATCACTAAAATGCATGTGTGTCTGCATTCTTGGGGGAGGATAGTGGTGTTTGTGCATGTGCGCATGTTGGGGCTCGAATATGTGTGGGTGTGTTTGTCTCAGTGTGTGAGTGTGCATGTGCAATGTGTTTGTGTGAATTTGTGTGGACACACACGTGTGTACATACACATGTGGTAGCATGGTGTTTGTATGTTTCTTCATATGTTATGTGCACCTGTGTGTATACACGTGTGTATCAAAGTAAATAATGATGCTCTGCTATTGTGCTGACAATATATTATCAGACTTCTCCTTCTAATGATGCTGCAGTACAGTGGCTAATGGCTTTTGCCTTTATATTATGAATGTAAACACCATGCATGGCAATAACATTTGACTTTGAACCAAAGCTAATACAACTCAGAGGTTTGAAAAATGTTATGGATTTCTGCCATGTTGTGGGATTTTGAATGTAATTGGCCCCCATTTCATAGGAAATGGTACTGTTGGGAAGTGTGGCTTTGTTGAAGTAGGTATGACCTTGTTGGAGGAAGTGTGTCACTGTAGAGGCAGGTGTTGAGGTCTCATATATACTCAAGCCATTCCTAGCACCTCAGACCACTTCCCATTGCCTGTAGGTCAAGATGTAAGAATGCTCAGCTCCTTCTCCAGCACCAGGTCTATGTGCATTCTGCCTTGCTTCCTACCATGATGATAATGCTAAAGACCTCTAAACTATAAATGAGCCATCCCAATTAAATGTTTTTCCTTATAAGAGTTGTCATGGTCTTGGTGTCTTCACAGCAATAGAAACTCTTACTAAGATGAAAGTTTGTATTAGGGACTTGTGTATTGCTGTGATCGGCCTGACCATGCATTTGTTTGGTGAAACTTGGACTTTAGTACTTTGGGTTACAAAAGCAGTGGAATGCTTTAAGTGCTGCTTAATGGGCCATAGAAGTAGGAACATGGAAGACAATAGTACTGAGAATGATTTGAACTATGGGGAACTGGCTCAAAAAGTTTCAGAGGAGAAGAATTTTAGTATGTTACCTAGAAATCATTTTTGTGATATTTTGGTGAAGAATGTGACTGATTCTTTGCCCTTGTCTGAAAAATCTACCTGAGTCTAAAGTGAAAAGTTTTAGATTAATTCTGTTATCAGAGAAAATTTCAAAATAGCCTAGAATAGACTCTGTCGTGTGGTTACTAATGTTCATACTTGTAAAGACTTATAATGAAAAGGAGCAAGCTAAACAAGGAAAAATACAAATTGTATAATTTGAGGAGAAAGAGAGCACCAGGAAATGAAATGGAGCTAAATCCTGTGTTCAAGGAGACAAACAGATTAATAAATGGAATAAAGGGAGTGGTGACCTCAGGGAAAGATCCCAATCAAGCTAAGTTTCCAACTTGTGGAAAGGAATTAAAGAAAAGCTTAGAGCCTGTTGTGGTAGTGCCCACCTTTAATCCAAGCATTCTAAAGGCAGAGGCTGATGGATCTCTGAGTTTGAGGCTAGCTTGGTTTATAGAGCAAGTTCAAGGATGGTCAAGCATAGGCAGTGAAGTTAACCATCAAAAACAGAGAAGTGATGAAAATGAACAAGGGGCCATGTTCCAGCCTTAGAAAGGAACAGAACTTGTCAGGTTCAGCCATGTAATTCTAGCTTTAGAGTTAAGGATAGAAGAAAAGGGTTATAGAATTTACCTCCACAACTAAGGAAAGCTGCTGAGGCTAGGCATGTGTCAGGGGTATCCCTGAATGGAGACCTAGAGAGACCATTGTGTGGAGCTGTAAAGGTGTAGCCTAGATTGCTTTCAAGACCCCAACATGTTGGAGATGCCAGAGCCATGGGATACCTCCTGAGGAGAGATAACAGGGAGTGGAGCCAGCCAAAGAGAAAGAAGTGTGTTGCATTCAACAAGGTTGAATGGAGTTGGAAATCTGAAAAGCATTTCAACATGACATGGAGATCCAGACTTTGGAGTTTTCCCATCTGGTTTTCTATCTTGCTTTGGTCTGGTATTTCCTCACTATGCTCCCTTTCCAATGTTTTGGAATGGGAATGTATATCCTGTGCTATTATATTGTGGAAGTATGTGATCTTTTGATTTTGACATAATAGGGAATTACAATTAAGAAATTGCATGAATCTCAAAAAAGACTTTGGACATCAAAATATTGTTGAAACTGTGATAGACTATGGGGTTTTTTGAAGTAAGGCTAAATGTATTTTTTGTTATGATATTATTCAAGTTTATGCAGGACAAGGAGCAGAATATGGTAATTTGAATGTAGTTGCCCCCATACACTCATAGGAAACAGCAATATTGGGAGGTGTGGCTTTGTTGAAATAGTTATGGCCTTGTTGAAGGAAATGTGTTACTTTGGAAGCTTTGAGGTCTCATATATGCTCAATCAATGCCCAGTATATTAGACCACTTCCTGGTACCTGCAGGCCAAGATGTAAGAGCTCTCAGTTCTTTGCCCAGTACCATATCTACCTACATCCTGCTTCCAACCATGACAGTAACAGGTTAAACCTCTGAACTGTAAGAGCGTCACCCTAGGTAGATTCTTTCTTCCTTTATAAGATTTCCTGTGGTCTTGGCATCTCTTCACAGCAATAGAAACCCTAACAACACACATGCTATTCCCACCATAGTATCTTTAATGACTTCTTAAGCCTTAGATAACATGATTAATGTGTAGGAGGCATCAATGAAGCTTTGCAATAAAGTCCAATTATCTTCTGTGATTGCTACTTCTGTCGATGGCCTGTGTGTGTGCTATATTTAATAAACATCACTATTATTTGGTAATCATGGCTCAGAAATGTATTGAAGTTCACTTTCGCATGTTAGAAGAGTGTGCTTAGCTTCAGCACACTCTTGTGAGATATGACCCAATGCTGCATACCTCCAGGACTCCTTACTACAAAAGAACAGTGACTAAGGTTCTGATAGCCAAGTTTCCCATTCTGGAGGTTCAGAGGATGAAGTACAGAACTGCATTCAAATTGAAGAGAAACATGGGATTCTTTCAAAGCTTAAAGTTTTAAGAATCGTAAATGGTATGTAGGGAGGTATTGAAATAATCTCTATGTTAAATGCTAACAATTACCATGTTATATTTTTTTTCACCACCACCATCTTCATCATCACCATCTTTATCCTATTAGGTCAATATAATGCTTTATGCACAAGGTTTTAAAATGGCATAAAGTGGCAATTTACTCAAAAGTTTGCTGTCTGGTAGACAGCAAATATGGGACCTACGGCAGGAAGGTGTTTTTGACATAATGCTATATGAGCTGGAAATGTTGAGTAGAAAACTGAAAGCTATGTGACATTACTTCAAAATCAAACTACATATAGTACTATGTGCACAAGTGTAGTGAATGATGAGTCGTAAAGGTTAGATAGGAACTCAAGTCTAGTATCCATTGGTTATCTTCCCATTTTGAAAGGGAAGGTATGGGATGATTAAGCAAAATAATATATACAAATCATTTGGCATAGTGCCTAGCATATAAGCCACACATGAAAAATAATAAATTTTGATAGCAGTTCGTTTGTATTACTGTATAGACAGAGGTTTCTGTCCTGCCTGGTCCCATAACCATTTAGTGCAAAAGAAGCACAAGGAAACTTACAATTAATTATAAATTGGTTGGCCTTTCAGCTCAAGCTTATTACTAACTAGCTCTTACAACTTAAATTAATCCATAATTCATATCTATGTTTAGTCACATGGCTTGGTACCTTACTTGGTCAGCATTCTCATCTTGCTTCCTCTGTGTCTGGCTGGTGACTGCAGACTGATCCTTTTTTCTTCCCAGAATTCTCCTAGTCTGGTCACCCTGCCTTTACTTCCTGCCTGACTACTGGCCAATCAGTGTTTTATTAAACCATTACAAGTGACAAATCATTACAGGATACAAAGAGTATTATCTCACAGTATTTCTCCTTTTTTCTTTTCAAAACAAGAACTCTGAATCTAATCTTTGCTTAGCTTTTTTTCCTGACCATTATCCATAACAACTTGTAACCAACTCTAAACAAAGATTAACATAGATAATCCATTTGGGGGGAATGTGGACATAGTTTTCTAGGTTACTTCCTGGTGATTAGGGGTGCTGATAATCTTATAGGGACCCAAAGAAAATGTAAGATTATGGTCAAGTCCTGACTGGAGTATTCTTTGAGGCTGGATCATCTCAGCCAGCAGTCTGGAGGCTGTTCTAGATGTAGAGCTTAGAGGAAATTGTAATAGAGGTATTCTGAAACATTGAATCATCTAGGCCATCTGCTCCTATTAGAGATTTTTCAGGAGTCTTCCTTGATCAAACCTGATTTTTCTTAACCCAGAATGAATCCATAGCTGCTCATTTCCTATGGAAACAAAAGCAAAACCTCTTCTCCAAAGTGACATATATTTTGACTTAAATTTTGAATTCAAGGTATTTTCAAAATATATAGGTTGAATTATTCCAGCAGCATTTATAATCAAGTGTCTTTTAATAGCTGTTGTTTCTTCCTCAGCAGCCAAACAGTTCAAAGACAGCACAATAACATACATTATCCGAACTCTCTGTGTATTTTTCATCTTTATGTGAGTTTCTTTAACTCTGGTTTTTATATTTTTATTTTTTAATTTTTTTGAGACAGGGTTTCTCTGTGTTATTTGACTGTTGTAGATCTCACTCTGTAGGTCAATCTGGTCTGAAACTCACAGATATCCACCTACTTCTGCCTCTCAAGTGCTGGGATTAAAGGTATGTGCCCTCACATCCAACTATATTTCTTTTTTAAGAACTTTATCCCTTTTCTTGTCTTTCCGAGGCCTATGTATATTTTTAAGCATGCTGTAAACCATTTAGAGGTTTTTTCTTTTTTCTTTGAATCTGTCTTTACTGTCTATCTTTCTCTGACTTCATGAAATTTTAATCTCCTAAGTGACATGACTAGAATTAAAGCCGCAGCTTTGGCAACTGGATCTGCCCCATTCCTTGTCTTCCTGAGAGATTAGCTTCATGGCAGAGGTACTGGCCAGAAGCCCCCCCCCTTTTTTCCCACAACTCTGGGGAGTTCCTAGGTCCATGCCACCACCAAGAAGCCTGATGCTGGCTGCTCATAAACACTATTAAGTGTTTGGTGGCAGAGCTTCTTAAAAGAGGTGCAAGGTTTTTGCTGCTAAAGCTGTGTCAAGAAGCCTCTCTGAAAGGAGCTGTGCTTCCACTTGCCTCTAAAAAAAGAGGCCACATGAGAAAATGTGTCTACCAAGAAGTCACACTTAACTCTGTTCTTTTATGTCTAGAATCCCTTCTCAAGTTCTCTCAGGTTTAATGTAGATGTAGTTGCCCCACGTTGGCACCATTTGCAGATGGAGGTTTCTGTCGTGCCTGGTTCGGCAACTGTTCAGTCCCAAGGAAACACACAGAGGCTTATATTAATTATAAACTGGTTGTTTTATTAGCTCAGGCTTATTACTAACTATCTCTTAAATTAACTTAACCTAAATTAACTTAAATTAACCCATAATTCTTATCTATGCTTAGTCACATGGCTTGGTATCTTACTTAGTGCAGCATTCTCATCTTGCTTCCTCTGTGTCTGGCTGGTGAATATAGACTGAGACTTTCTTCTTCCCAGAACTCTCCTAGTCTGGTCACCCTGCCTATACTTCCTGCCTGATTACTGGTTCTTGGTTAAACCAATACGAGTGACAAATCTTTACAAAGTATAAGAACATTATCCCACAGCATTGCTATGATACAATGCCATGACCAAAACCAACTTTTTGAAGAAAAAGTTTATTTTGGATTATGATTCTAAAAAGGCAAGAATTCACAATGGTGGAAGCATGACAGCAAGGTACAGGTAGACCAGGAAGACTAGAAAGTTGAAAGGCCACAGTTGCAACTACAAACAGGAAACGAAGACCAGGAACTGGAAGTGAGTCAAGGCTACAAACTCTCAAAGCCCACCTTTCTTGGCATGCTTCCTCCAGAAAGGCTGCACCATCACCCCAAACACTGCCACCAACTGAGGACCAAATTGTCAAATGGAGGATATTCTCATTCAAAGTGCCATGACTCTAAAGTCAAATTATGTGTCAGAAAACTAATAAAGACTAATTAGGTATGTGACAGTGAAAAACAAGTAGAAGTCATATCTTAGAACACCGTGGATGCTTTCTAGAGATGTTTAAGAGAGTCTGTGGAACTGTATTTCACGTTAGTATTATCTCAGGGGAACAAAACTCAGGAGAAAGATAGAAAGGAAAGTTGCCTGTGTCCCAAATGACTTCATCATTCTCTTGGTCTGCTAATGCTACCTTCAGGCTCTATTCTTATAAAATTGCAGAAATACAGTTATGGCAGAAAAAAATCCAAAACTGCTTAAAGTCTCCAATCTACAACATAAATTTAAACTGCTGTTATGTAATTAGGTACATCTATCAACCAGAGCAAAAGAACTATTTTCTTTGCTGAATTAATAACAGTTTTGCTATCCTAACTAGAAGGTGAATTAGAGACAGCCAAACAATTAGCTGAATGTCATCCACAAAAATATAGTCAGCACACACAACTCCCAAAGCTCTGAACAGACTTTATTAAATGTGGAATCATTTTCTTTCTTAATACAGTTTAATTGGAAAACATAAAGTGATCTCCTCAAATGGATGCATTTATCCACTATTTTTGACACAGTCACATATATTTATGAATACATAATAAATATATGTGTGTATGTTTATATATACACATAATATATGAATATATGTGAATGGTATGGAATATGTAAATATGTATATGTTGATAGTCTCATTAGGATATTCTATAGAAGCATTTATATATAAATATCTTTAGTATTATTAAATAATTATAAATCTATGTCGATTTTTTAAAATTAAAAAAATTGTCTCTTCCATACTGAGTGCTATAGAATTCTCTGGTTGCCCTCCATTACCTATTGACAAGCTGCAATAAAATTTATGGAGACATGAAGTACCATAGCTCTGGGCACAATGCTGGTCAGGGTCTTCTTTATTTTTTCCTTCACTCAGTTGCATGGTCTGCATTCAATAATTTGTGTTTTGGTTGCATTTTGCACTCTGTATTCAGTCCTCTGCATTTCCGGTGAATCTGGGAGCCTTGTCAGGAAAGCTCACACTGGAGTGGACATAGGCACGTGGCGGATGCACAAGCTGGCTGAAAAGCCATTTCAAGTTCTCTCTTTCATGTCTGTTTCCTCGACTGAATTTCTTAACACATGCGGGGATTTCCTGGCCACAGCAGCAGGTTCTGAATGTTTTGAAATCTCCCTTTTCTGTCTCATCTGCTCTATTCAGCTACTTTTCTTCAGTCTCCTCCAGGGGTCCTCTGAGGAATTCCTCTTCAAGCCCCAAACTAAGGATTTTTCATCTCCTCCTCTGCTGCCGCCACCTACTCCTCCTCTGCCTTCTTCTCCTCCTCCTTCTCCTCTTTCTTCTCCTCCTCTTTGTTTCCTCTTGGTTAATTCTTACAAAATCAAGAAGAAATAAGCCAGGGTAACAAAATCAGAACCCTGCTCACAAGAAGCTGAATATGGGTAAGTAAATGAAATGACAAAATTATTATATGTTCTTTAAAAAGAAGGGGATAATAGTGAGTTGATTCTGTAACTTTTCTGTTTAGTTACACACCCATTTGCTTAATATTTAGAACTTACAAATAAGTGTTCTGGAAGCAAGAATGAGATAAATAACTGTGCTATTAGAGATCTCTCGTCTATATTATACTTCCATTTAAATTTTATGAGAACCTTGAATAAGACTGTTACCATAAAAGCAAATGACAGGGGAAATTGATAGAATTCTATAATGCAATCTATTAAAAATGGGCAAAGAGAATGTATCTTAGATGGTTTCCAGAGAGCCCACTGGTGGGACTGTTTGAACTGTGTTAAGAAAGACAAGAACTGAGAATCGGCCTGATGTTTGACTTTGAAGTAGCTTGTGATACCTGTTTGTCACAATCATATGAATCGGTGTAGAGATGAGAGGATTTAGAAGTCTGGGTCTCAGGACAGATACTCCAAGCAGAGATAAAGATTTAGATCATTGGGAATAAAGATGGCGTCCCAGGAAGTACACCTTCAGGATGTCTCCCTTGAATGATGCTCTCTCGGAGCTCATTTCACTTGCCAGCAGGTGTCTTCCTTGGATGATGCTTTACGGTATTTCCTCAACTTTGTGGGCAATCAAATCTTAACACTCAGTTTTAAGCAGCTTGGATGTGCTCTCAGAAAAAATCTAATTGGAACCATAGCTAGGAGTTAGCACATATCCCTTACATAAAGATTTACACAACAGCTGCCTCTTTCAATTGTGCCACTAAAGTTTGTCTTGAAGAGAAACCTGTACAATTTCTGTTACTGGAGGGGATGAAGCCAATATGCTTCTCGCATCTTCAATTAACAGAACACTCAGAATCAACGTATTAACCCATTCACTTACTATACTTAGCAACCAAAAAAGTAACAAAGTGTCTGCCTCGTTGGTATTTTCACTTGTTTTCTCCCTGGGTTTAATATTAAAACAAATAAATATTTTCCCTTTTAGAAGCAACACCTCCATCCATTCCTTGCATGAAAGAGAACCTTGCAATGGTGGCCTCCCTGTACATACGGTGTTGTGGGAATCGTCTCCAGCAGTCTAGATAATCACACCAGCTTTATACTCTTTGTTTGTTTGTCTTTTAAATAACTTATTTATTTGTGTTTTATGTGTGTTGGTGTTTCGCCTGAATGTATGTCTGTGCAGGGCTATTAGATGGCCCAGAACTGGCGTTACAGACAGCTGTGAGCTGCCATGTGAATGCTGGGATTGAACCCAAGCCCTTTGGACCAGCAGTCAGTGCTCTTAACTGCTGAGGCATCTCTCCAGCCCCTAGCTTTTCACTCTTAATCATGTCCTTAGTCATTTTCATTATATCCAGAGGCCAACATCTACCACCTGAAATAATGATGTCTCTCGTCTTCATGAGACCCTTTCATCATGTCAGACTGAGAACCGGGTTGGATAACTAGTAACACAGTAACAATGGATTTGGTACAAAGGGCACCTGGATAGCTACATAAATAAGGAAAGCTCGCTTGGAATTTGAATGGCCAGCCTTTGTTAATTCCACTGAACTCTGCATTCACCAAAAAAGCTCATCTCTAAATGTGCCTACACAGGTCTTTCCAAAGAGACTTACACAAGCAGGAAGATGGTCTCCGCATGTAGGAAACACTATACCAAGGACTGAGACTCGGATATAAAAAGGAAAAGAAATCAGCTGAGTGCCAGTATTCACTATTCTATGTTACTGCCAACTGATTCAATATGACCACCACTTCCTGTACCCGCCACCATGTCTTTCTCATCACCATGGACTGTGTTCCTTCCAACCATGTGGGGAAAAATACCTTCCTACCTTAAGCTGCTTCTTTTGTTAGGGCAATGAAAAGATTAAGTAATAGAGGAAGTTTGTACCAAGCAGTGGGACCACTAGTGCAGCAATCGTATCTATGAGGGCTTCGGGTCTTAGGAACTGGTCTGCAGCAAGGATGAGAAAGAGTTTGGAGCTGCGAGCTCTAGAATGTGGTGAAATGATCAGCGGGGTATTTTTGTGACAGATTGGAAAAACAAAATTCCAAGAGAAATGGAAATGGTGGCTGCCTCTCTTAGATTTCACGGGGAAAGTATTGGGAACCAAGCTGAAAACAATTCATGTTAAACTTTGGCAAAGACGCTGGTCGATTGCTTTTAATTTTGTTTTTATATTTTCTTCTGTTTTAAAGAACATGGTCAGTGGTCCTCAGCTGTACCTCGCCTTCCTCCCTCAAAGGTTCCCTACTCCACAGTCACGGCTAAGACCATCGACTTCTTCGCCACACCACTGCCTGACAATCAGTCAAAGGCCTTGAGCATCTATAACAAAGCTCCCTAGAAAACCAGCTCTTCATTTTGTTAAATTCTTAATAATAGCTAGTCTATACTTCAATTTTTAAAATTATTACTTTTATAAATTTTATACTTTTCTTCGCTTGGATTTGAACCAGTGTTTGATGCTATGATTCCTGTAGATGCCAAACAAATACTGACTGACGAAGGCAAAATCACAGCTCCAACTCAACCTTATAGCTTAAGTGTATGAGAGAGAGAGAAAGAGAGAGAGCTTATCCTACTAGTAACTTATCATTTTCTCCTTTGAACTAGCCACTGCAGTTTTAAGTATATTTTCTCCAGGAAGCATTACCCACTTGTACAACCCTTCCCCCACACACTCTTCTTAGCACTCCATACTCACATAGCTTCCCTGGTCATTAGCCCTCTGTCTTATGCCCAGCCACCCTTCTGAATCTAACACAATCCACACATCTTAAGACAAGGCTACTCTCAGCAACCTATAGGTAACTGCATATCCAAATCCCTGCTAGCTATCTTCTGCCATTGTTTGCAATTGCCTATATGTGTATGTGGAGGTATGTGTGTATTCATGTGTGCATGCCCAAATGTATGCAGGTGCACACGTGTGTGTAGAGACCAGAGGTTAAGATCGGGTGTCTTCTTCAATCATCCCTCCAACTTTTGTTTTTAATAAAAGACAAGGTTTCTCACTGCATCTGGAGCTTACTGATTCAGATAGTCTGGCTGGCCAGCAAGCTCCAGGGATCCCCCTGTTTCTGTCTCCCCAGCAATGGGACTACAGTGCTTCTGTGACCAGCTTTTTATTTCAAAATTAAGAATTCAAACTGGGGACCCCACACTTATACAACAAGCATATTAGCAGCTGAACCATCATCTCTCCAACCCCTTCTCCAGCGGAGAGAATTAACTACATGCAGTTGCTTTACTATCCCAGACTCTGAATATTCACATATTTTCCAGAATACTTTTTTTTTCAGCCCTCTTCTCTGTGAATCTTAAACTTGATGGTTTTCTTTAAAGATTCATAACATATCTTGTATGTCTCTTTTCTGTATTTCATTTCATACTTTTTTGCAACTAGCAAATACCTCACAGTGCCCTGTAAGCATTTTTAGTGTCTAACCATTACCAAAGCTCTCTATTCATGGGAAGGAAAAAAATCCTACTATGACACAATATCCACAATACTCAATGCTAATGAGATGAATAAATGAGCTTGTGACGATTTTCCTTAGAGCACAGTTTCCAAATAAAGCAACTTAGGCTTTGCCATGTCATAGAAATATTACCAAGGAAACTAATCCTATTAAAATAATTAATTTTTTCCAGGAAATTGTCCCAATTCAGTTTTTCTAACGCCTGATTAACACAATAGTTGTAGTAGCTATGCATTTGCTAAGTAAATTATTTACTGAGCACCTAGAACAGTGTCTAGAATGTTCTAGACACTGGGTATTTCAGATATAAAATAGAAAACCAAAGTTGTTGCCTAAACAGAAGTCGGGGAAAAAAGAGTAAATGTATAAAATTGCCTGAACTTGACAAAAAAATAATGAAACTGCAGTAGAAAAATCTCTGCTTTGGAGAAGAAATCAATACGGTTTCCAATGCAAGGCCAGGGGAAGCAAAACACCCTTCCCTTTTCTCCCTCCTCACCCTATTCAGGAGGAGGAGATGAACCAACCCAGCCATCACTGTGGTGCATGGAGTTTTCTGTGAGGCCAGCAACCTGCTCTTCCCACAGCTTTCCCCAGACCCTGTACCTCTTCCTGTCCCAGAGAGTGATCCTCAGAAAACTAGCAGCCTTTATATGGAAATGAGTCTTGAGTCCATGCCTTTTTAAAGGCTCCTGGACTGGAAAATCCCAGGGGCCACTGTTTTCTTCTACTTCACTGATTTATGTTGTTAGGGAAGTTGGGGGTTGATGTGGGTGTCTGAGATTGAATCTCTGTGGGGTAGAGTTAGAGCAAACCATTTAAACACCAGATGATTACATCATGCACTTTAGTTTGCTCTCTCGGCACGTAAGGAGAATATTGACCAAACAAGTCATTCAAGTGGATGGACAGTGTGATCAAAGGCAACCCATACACCTCCCTTAGAAACAGCAGGTGCAGAGCCATCGCCTTCCAGAGGTAAACAACAGGACTGGGTTTGTAGACCCTAGAAAGCAAAGCCACAGTGCAGGTTTTGAACAGGGTCATAAAGACTCAGGGAAAGAGCACAGATGTAAATCTGGTTTATCACAGAAGTCAGGGTATATCTCTACAAAAGCCTATGGCCTTGGCGACACAGTAACCCTTAAGAAAGCATAGGAGAATCATGAAGCAGTGACAGCAGTGAGTGAGAGACAGAATTCAGATTCCCAAGGGACCCAAATACAGCAAAGGAAGTGAATTCTCTTCCAGGAAAGCAAAGGGTAAGCATAAAATAAGGGAAAGAAGGCAGGCAAAACCACAAATGTGGGGGGAAAACTGACATGTATATATTTCAAATTAGGAAAGAAAAATGTTCACAATTGTGAACTAATAAATATAAATATGCTGATAAAAAAACGTCACTTTGGGGGAAACATTTGGAGCCCACATGTACTAAAGAAGAAACAAAAAACCTAAAAGTGTGCTAAGATTGATGCGTTTTTCCAATGTGCTGTCCTCCTACAGAAGCGGCTGAGGCCCAAGGCAGGTGTGAGGCCGAGGCTGAGAGTGGAGCAGTCATCATCTTCAGTCCTGCAATCCCTTGCAAGTCCTCCAGGGGGATGCATCCAACACACTGAGCAAAGACCTGCAATCCCTTCTCACCACACATCCTCCTTAGGCACCTTCGGGAAAGAGCGATTAGTTTGGGGAGGAGTTCCTTACTCCAGGACTTCTTGAACAATTATCTAGTGGCCAATCCAGCTATAAATTACTTAAAGTATTTGCCCCCCACTTCACTTGAAAGTCTCCAAGTCTGCTCATTCTGATGCAATATGCGATAGCTTCAACCTGTCACAAAATACAGATCAATGGTTTGATCCACCGAAGGTTATATTCCTTATAAGCTGTCAGGCTAAACTTCTAAGACTTGAGGCCTCTTCCCTTAACATGTAGATGGCCGCCTAGCTCTTCACACTGTCTTTCCTGCCTGTATGTGTATCCTTGTGTTTCTCACTACAACTGTCTCTCTGTCTCAATGACTTTCTGTCTCTTCCACCCTCTCTCTATTTTCCATAATCTATCTATCTATCTTTCTATCTATCTATCTATCTATCTATCTACCTATCCATCCCTCTACCCACCCATCCATCTATGTATCTATGCATCTATGCATGCATGTATCTATCTATCTATCTATCTATCTATCTATCTATCTATCTATCTATCTATCCATCCATCCATCCATCCATCCATCCATCTATCTTTATCTATCTCTTACACACACACATATATGCACACATACATTCACGTGTGTGCGCACACACACACACACACACAGGATTAAACATAGTTACCTCACACATGCTATGCAAGAATTTTACCTCTGAGCTCTATCCCTAGCCTTTATTTTACATAGTTTTACTCTTCATATTAACTCTTTGAGTTGTTTTTATTAATTAAGAATTGTATGTAGGGCATTTTGATCATATTCTTCCCCCACCTCTTTCCAGACCCTCTGCTACCTCTCTATCTATCTATCTATCTATCTATCTATCTATCTATCTATCTATCTATCTAATCTATTTTAATCTCTATCTCTCTCTTAAGTCCAATTTGTGTTGGTTAACTACTCATGGACTTAGGGTCTTCTCTGAAGTGTGCTTAAAATACTAGATATCTCAGTATTAAGGAAAATATTAAAACAGACTTTCCTTTTCCAGCAGCAATCAGCTGTCAATAGTTCCTCAGCTGGGGGTGGGGCTCTGTGCAGAACTCCATGCTAGGATTGTTTCCTGGCAAGACACTCACTGGTACTTAAGAAATGGGAATAAAATGTACTAGATATTCTCAGAGACCACAGCGAATGACCTTTAAAGAAAGAAGGGAAGATGAAAGGAAGGGAGGGAGAGAGGACTGAAGGAGGAAGGGAGGCAGGGGGGGAGGGGGAAAAGGAAAGAAGGAAGGGACTAAAGCCATGGTATCACTGGTGCACTTGATTGTACACTTGCTATTTTATGACAGAAAAAATCCCTAAGCTATATGTTAAAAAACAATCCATGAATTAGACTGAATATGAAATATGAAGAAACCTAAGGAATGAGTGATCCCCTTTATATGTGTGCAAAAGTGCATATGCTCAAAAATGTCTAATCCAAACAAGACTGAGACTTTTCTAATGATTGGCCACTGAGTGATTGGATGCAGCATGATGTCATAATTTCATCAGCAGTTTTCTTTGTCCTAGTGGGCACGTAAAACAATAATTTGTCTTCCAATGCATCAATACATGTGTTATTTAAATTGCTCTAACACACATTAGGCATGTACTAAGTACTATGGAGAAATTTGTCCTCTATCCCTTTATGTAAACAGATTTTCATAATCTCTTTACATAAAGTTAACAAAAATATAGTAAAAAAACAGAATTGTGCAAGATGGATACTACACAGTGGGAAAATAGGTCATATTCAAAGCAAATCTCAGAAAAATCTGGTAGCCTCTCGGGCATCCTAGGGCACAGGAAGTGATGATTAGCTCCACTAAGGAAGAGAAGTTAACCAAGGAGTTAGAAAACAATGCTGTCCACAGAAGAGCAACCTGTGCAAGCAGCTGAAAGCAGGAAGATGTGTGACTAACTGGAAAAACATAGAAAAGTCCAGAACAAGCCAGGCACAATGGCGCATGCCTTCATCCCTGCACTCAGAACTGAAGCAGAAGGATTGTGAATTTGAGGCCACCCTGAGCTACCATGTAAGTCAAAAGCTAAACACAGTGAAGCCTGAAGGAAGTGAATAAAGGCCATGAGACTTGCCTTCCCAGGTCCCCACAGGCTGGTGTGGTCACAGGAGCAGTTTGGGTGTAATTGTGTTCATAACATGAAAGTTGCCTGTAGGTTGCAAGAATTTCCTCTGGGTATTTTGTTAGGGAGTCATGCAGGTGTTTCCTAACTGCCACCCCCTTACATGTAGAGGTACTCTGTACTGCAAAACTCTGATGTAATTTAGCAGTTTTAGAAGCCTGGTGTCCAATACTTAAGAAAAATCCTAATGTTTTCAGTCTTGGTCAATGTTAGGTCTAGTGTTTTCTCAGCCTATTTTTAATCAGCCTTAGGTTGTACAATGCATGAACAAGATAGACTTCTGTGACAAGAAATGTCAGTTGAAATTGTTATTTCACCAATGGTAGCAATATTTAATTTTTAAAAATGTTTCCTAAAAATTCGGAAACATTACATATATTATCCATACTATCTCTTTATATGTGTGTGTCTCAATGCTCATTAATCTATTTGACTATATTCCCCCTTCATATAAGAAGGTAAGACAATAGCAGTAAAATCATAACCATGGAAGCTAGTGAGATGGCTCAGTGGTTAAAAGCATGTAACACTCTTCCAGAGGACCTGAGTTCAGTTCCTGGCACCTACCAAAATTGAGTCACAACTGCTTTTAACCCCAGCTTAAAGGAATCTAATACCCTCTCCTGGCCTCCACAGTAATAGCACTCCTATGTACATACCAACTTGTAGAAACACACACACATACATATAATTAGAAACTAAATATATGTTAAGACATAATCACAAACAGAAATTGAGACCATAATTACTTTCAGGTACTATAGTAAGATCCTGGCCTTTACTCTGATTGGTTTGGGGGGCGGGGTGGGTCTTGTTACCATCTAAACTTTGCAGATAAATAGAAAATGGTGCTTATTTTATTTTAGTTGTTTTTGTTTTGGCAAACACTAATAAAGGTCCTATGTCAAGCATGTATCCACACCTCATTCAAATATTAGTGGCTTTCTAGTGATGCTCTGGGGCAGATGAGACAGTCAGTTACTCATCACATGAGAGGCAGAACAAGGATTGAAATCCTTATCACTGTCTTCAGACCTCTGGCTCCTAACCTTCCTAGAGGCTAAGAGAGGACAAGGAAGGTCCATCTTTGAATTGACTTTATAGGCCTGGTAGTCATTTATTTACAATTAGATTCTACATATAAGTTTACCACAAGGTACTAAAACCAAACTAGGATAGTATACATCTCATGATTATCTCAGTAGTCAATAAGATCATTCTCATTCTACCTCTTCATAACTATCATCATCGCTATGCTAATTTATGCTAATTTCCTACTATGAGATCACCACTTGTAACCCACACAGTTATAGGATTCCTCAAAACTTTTGCACCCTGCTCCCAATTTGAAAGAACTCTGTACACAAAGCTTTACCATTTCCTGGCTCTGCCTCAGTCTTCAAGAAGAATAGAGATGAAGGAGAAAAACATCAGGATGAAAAAAAAAAGCTGGGGGACAAGGAAGGCATTGACTTGAACATCCACTCCAAGGCACAAGTCCCTTGCAAAAGGAATGACCATTGAAGACCCTGCCCCATCCTGCTGTGTTGCCCACGAACCAAATTTGTTTCATGTCGTATTTAGAACAAATGCCAAACACATTCCAAATACACACAGAGCCTTTTCCTAAGCTGCGACTTGGGAAAGAATGCCATTCAGTGCAATATCTAAGCAAGGAGAGACCAAAGCAAAGAACACAGATTACAAAGCAAACATGTTCCTGGACAGCGAAACAAACCAGAGACACACAGACCTTTCCATTTCACTCTTGGTTGCAGAGAGTTGAGCGATGTCATTGATTCATCTCCTCCACAGATTTGTTTTTTGCCAAAGGCCTTTATGGAGCTTTGTTTTTTCCTCAACCCTGATACCTTTGGGGAAACTTCAGGGTATTTTCCTGCCTGGAGTCAAAATCTCAGTTGACTGCATGCATCATATTTTTTTCCGCATCAGTTTCCACTCAAAATGCTTTAATCCCCCAAAATTGTGTGTTGCTATGGTGACTCTGTAGTTGCTAGAAGCTTGTGTAAGATGTGACGATGCTCCTGTCATAGTTCAGGTTTGAGAATTACAGCAGTTAGAAAAAAGGGAACCTCGCTCGTTAGGCTAGGATATGGGGTGCTGAGCAGTTTGGAAGCAAAACGAAGCAGTGTTGGACAGTGGGTGTGGGCAGAACACAGATTCACAGAGAAGAGAGCTTTGAATGCTGAATGCAGAGTGAAACCTTCCTAAAGCTGCAGATGCCACTGCAGAACACAGACCCATCTGTCCCTTGCAGCTTAAAGGTTCTCAGTTTGCAGCAGCCCCATAAGTGACCCCATCAACAGAAAACTGTGTGAAATCAGGGGTCAGTAACTATAGTCTATTGGCTAATTCTACCTTATTACTTGTTTGTTGTCACTGTTGTTACTGTTGGTTGAGTAGGTGGGTGAGTGTTTTATGGTAGAAAACATTTTACTATACAGGGCAGAAAAATGGCTAATATACTACAGAACATGCATCACATGCAATGAAATAAATAATTTGTTTAGCAAATATATTTATTGTGTGTTGAAAATTAAAATGTCTTCCCTAGCACAAAGAAATTTCTATTATAAAGCTCATTTGATATGTAGGGGGGAAACCCTTTTCCTAGTTTACTATAGTAGTCTATCCGAAGATCAGCCCATATCTGTCAGTTAACTTTAAAAGGATGACCAGAAATCAAAGGACTTACTGGCTATTATTTTGAAAGGCAGAATTCATCTAGAACACTGTGTAGTTTCTGAATTAGATGATGTTTTCTTCTCCATCAGCAGATCAACTTTCGTTGCCTCCTAACAGCCACCATAGACATCCCAATAGACCAGAAGACTGTCCTGGAGCGCATGCCACCTTTGCATGCCTGTGGCCTCAATGTCTCTTTAGAAAGCTCTGACCATCTTTGGGGGTTTCGTTTTGTTGGTTTTTCGAGACAGGGTTTCTTTTTGTAACAGCCATGGCTATCGTGGAACTCACTCTGTAGACCCATCTGGCCTCGAACTCAGAAATTTGCCTGCCTCTGCTTCCTGGGTGTTAAGATTAAAGATGCGCACCGCCACACCCGACTCCATCTTTGTTTCAGCCTCTAATTTTGGGGTCTGTTTGTTTTGGGAAGAGGGTATCATGTAGCCCAGGCTGGCCTCAAACTTGTGATGTAGTCAAGGATGATCTTGAGCTCCTGACCTCCTGCCTCTATCACTCATATGCTGGGATTACAGGGGTGCGCACCATGCCTCAGGCATTTTTAAATGAAATTAGGGGGAGGACAAAATCTTTTCCTCCCCAAAGACAATGCTAGTAACCTTCAACCCCTCTAAAATTTCCTTACCTCCACAATAACTTTTGGTTGTTTTATCATTTATTATTTGTTTTACATACCAACCACAGTTTCACCTCCCTCTCCCCCTCCCTGCATCCACTCCTCCTCCATCTCCACTTAGATGAGATAAGACCTCCCATGGGAATCAACAAAGCACGGCGCATTAAGCTGAGGCAAGACCAAGCCCCTCCACCCTGCCTCAAGGTTGAACAAGGCATTCTGCTATAGGGGATACTTTCCAAAGAGCCAGCTCATGTGCCAAGAACAGGTCCTGGTGTCAATGACAGAGGCTCCACAAAAGACCAAGATACACAACTATCACCCACAAGCAGAGGGCCCAGGTTGGTCCCATGCAGACACTTAAGCTGTCTGTCCAGAGTCTGTGAGCTCCCACTAACTCAGATCAGCTGTCTCTGTGGGTTTCCCAGTCACAATCTTGACCCTCCCCCATTGCTCATACAATCCCTCCACCTTCTATTCAGCTGAACTCCCGGATCTTGGTCCAGTGGCTGGCTGTGGATCTCTGCATCTGCTTCCATCAGGTACTAGATGAAAGCTCTGTGATGACAACTGGGGCAGTGGCCATTTCTGATGGCAGGGGAGGGTCGATTCAGGCATCCTCCCCACTATTGCTAGGAGTCTTAGCTGGGGTCATCCTTGTGGGTTCCTGGGAACCTCTTTTGCACCAGGTTTCTCCATAACCCAACAATGACCCCCTTTATCAAGATAACGCTCCCATTACTCTCCTGCTCTGTCCCGCCCACAACTCAACCATCCTGATTCCTCATGTTCCCATCTTAATGACAATTTCCTGATGGAAGTTCTTTCAAATTCTGCAAAAGAAAGAGAAAAAAATAGCATTCAAATTTTAATATATAAGGTGTTATATAAAAAATATGAAAGCTATATTAATCAAATTTGGATTTTCAGACATACTTTTTAGGACAAATATTCATCCATTATGTAAGACCCAAGAACTGGTTTATGATACTAAATTTACGGAGTGACGTCCTGAGGTTGAACCTCCCACAATCTCACCACCCACAGCACCCAACCCAGAAAGAGCAGGGTGCAGAATTCAAATTAACTCAGGATAAATAAGACACACATTGTTTTAAAAGATGGTGATTAGTAAGTGATAAAAGCCATTGTTTAGAAGTTTAGACACATTATCTTGATATATTTGCTGTTCTCTCTTCGTTCTATTTGAGAGTAACAGGTATGTGTGTGTGCACTTACATGCGTGTGTTACTGTTAAGAAAAAAGCCACTGGTTAAAATGAAATCAGATATTCCTCTCCCAGCTCAGTTCTCTCCCTTTGCATCCCAGAGTAGCTTCCAAAAAGTGACAGGATAATAACCTTTTCAATATTTTTCTTCTTTATAACCTCATCTTTTGAAGCTTTCTACCTATCAAATGACCAAACTTAATCAAGTAGTTAAGTGTTTTTCTATTTCCACTCAAAAATGTACATGTATGTAACTGCTCACCCCTTCTGCCAAGAAGCGTGTGATTATTTTGTTATGAGTTGATACAGTTTTCACATGAAGACAATAGCTAATGTTTCAGCCGGAAACTGCAGCAGCTCCCTTGTCAGGAGAAGATAGATAGTTTCCATGAGGTTGCTTTAAAGCATAATGAACATTGCCTACAGGTCTCCGTTATGAACGAAAGCTATGAGGCCCCCCAAAGACCTCAAGACACAGCTAAGAAATATAGCTCCGAGACAGGGAGCTGTGTCTCTCAACCTTTTCTCACCTCAATATCCGGGAGACACAACCTACTCTCACAAGGAGATATTGGTCAGTGGTAGATTTTGTCCATGCTGCCCACCCCGGGCAAGAATGAGTTAGATTCTTGGGGAAGAAAACCCAGCCTCTGAGCAGAGAGAATGTATCTCTTGAAAATGTCCCACAGGTAATTCTAAAATGAACTTCTTAGTGGAAAATTGACTGGGGGCTGGGGTAGTTGCTTAATTCCTGGCTACAGTATTTTTATAAAAATTACAAAATTTTATAAAATCAAGTGTTTTCTATGAACTTTAAATGTGGCTGGATTACTAAAGAAAATTTTAGGATGTGGGTGATTTCCATTCTTCAGTCATCTTTAAATTCAGATCACGCAGAGAAATCTGCTTTCAAATATGTCAAGGATGAGTCTAGTAGGTGTGGCCTCTGCTCTATTGATGAGCTAGAAAATGCTACTTAAACACATCCAGAAAGGAGAGAAGTGCTAGCGGTGGCTCAATCTTCTAATCTAGTGTGCAAGGCTCTGGGAAGCTAAGACAGGGGCTGAGGATGGACACTAAAGCTGGCCCAGGAGGACTTCCTGCTCCTGCACAGAAGAGATCCATCCAGAGGGGTGAGTATGTGCCGATCTGGCTGGACAGTCCGGGAGCTGAGTGGGGGACCCTCCAGCTCCTGCTGCAGTGGCTTCTTTGTGCCATACAACCCTGCTTCCCCCAAGCCTGCACTATTTTCTGTGAGGTCTTAGGCCCAGGAGGACGTCCTGCTCCTGCACAGAGGAGATCCATCCAGAGGGCAGAGCCAGCTCCAGAGTTGGGGGGTCCTAAGAGAGGGCAGACCAAGAAAATCCCCCAGGTACACAATCAGTCACAGCAAAGATTGGAACAAGATGCCAAGACTCTCCTGGCTGCATTTGAAGGAAAAGATGGGCAGGTGCCAATGCAAGAATTCCTCCAACAACCTGAAAAGCAACATGACAACACCAGAATCCAGTGAACACAAAGAGGAAGACTTGAACACCCTATTCCAGAAGAAGTAGAAGAAATCGACTTTAAACGTAGCATTATGAAAATAATAGAGGCCCATACACAAGATGTGAAAAACACCTTTAAAGAAAAGGATGAGAAGACAAAAAAAGTTAGAAGAAATGAATAAATCTCTCAAAGATACAAAAGAAAACCAAGAAAAAAGCAATCAAACAGGTAATTGAAACAATTCAAGTCTTGAAGACCAAAATGGAGGCAATGAAGAAAACACAAACAGAGAGATGGCTAGATATGGAAAATCTGGATAAACAAACAGGAACTACAGAGACAAGTATAACCAACAGAATACAAGAGATAGAAGAAAGAATCTCAGATGCTGAAGATACTATAGCAGAAATAAACTCATTGATCAAAGAAAACAGCAAATCCAACAAATTCTTAACACAAAACATCCAGGAAATCTGGGACACCATGAAAACACCAAAGCTAAGAATAATAGGGATAGAAGAAGGAGAAGAATTACAGCTCAAAGGCCCAGAAAATATATTCAACAAAATTATAACCTAAAGAAGGATATTCCTATGAAGGTTCAAGAAGCATACAGAACACCAAATAGACTGGATCAAAAAAAATCCCCTCACCATATAATAATCAAAACAGAAAACATACAGAATAAAGAAAGAATGTTAAGAGCTGCAAAGGAAAAAGGTCAAGTAACATATAAAGGCAAACTTATCAGAATTACACCTGACTTCTCTATGGAAACCATGAAAGCCAGAAGGTCTTGGATAGATGTGCCACAGACACTAAGAGACCATGGATGCAAGCCCAGACTACTATACCCAGCAAAGCTTTCTTTCAACATCGATGGAGAAAACAAGATATTCCAGGACAAAAACAGATTTAAACAATATGTATTCACAAACCCAGCCTTACAGAAAATACTAGAAGGAAAACCACAACTAAAGGAAGCAAACAACACCCATAATATCACAGATATCTAAAAACACTCCACCAGCACAACTCAAAGAAGGGAAACACACAAACTCTACCACCAAAATAAATAAATAAATAAATAAATAACCGGAGTTAACAACCACTGGTCATTAATATCACTTAATATCAATGGACTCAATTCACCTATAAAAAGGCACAGGTTAAGAGAATGGATACGAAAACAGGATCCAGCATTCTGCTGTTTACAAGAAACACACCTCAACCACAAAACAGACATTATCTCAGAGTAACGGTTGGGAAAAGGTTTTTCAATCAAATGGCCCTAAGAAACAAGCAGATGTAGCTATTCTAATATCTAACAAAATTGATATCAAACTAAAATCAATCAGAAGAGATGGAGATGGACACTTTATACTCATAACGGGAATAATCCATCAAGATGAAGTCTCAATCCTGAATATATATGCCCCTAATATAAAAGCACCCACATATGTAAAAGAAACATTACTAGAACTCAAAGCACATATCAAACCCCACACACTAATAGTAGGAGATTTCAACACTTCTCTCTCACCAATGGACAGGTCAACCAGACAGAAACTTAACAGAGATATACGAGAACTAACAGATGTAATGAATCAAATGGACTTAATAAACATCTACAGAACATTCCACCCAAACAGGAAAGAATATACCTTCTTCTCAGCATCTCATGGAACCTTCCGAAAATTGATCACATACTTGGTAACAAAGCAAACATCCACAGATACAAAAAAAAAAAAAATGGAGTAACCGCCTGTGTCTTATCAGATCATCATGGAGTAAAGTTAGAATCTGACAACAACTCCACCCCCAGAAAGCCTACAAACTCATGGAAACTGAACAGTCAACTACTGAACCACTCCTGGGTCAAGGAAGAAATAAAGAAAGAAATTAAAGTCTTCCTTGAATTCAACGAATATAAAGACACAACATACCCAAACATATGGGACACTATGAAAGCAGTGCTAAGAGGGGATCATAGCACTTAGTGCACACATTAAGAAAACAGAGAAAGCACACATTAGTGACTTAACAGCACACCTGAAAGCTCTAGAAAAAAAAGAAGCAGACTCACCCAGGAGTAGTAGAAGACTGGAAATAATCAAACTGAGGGCTGAAATCAACAAAATAGAGACACAGAAAACAATCCAAAGAATCAATGAAACAAAGAGCTGGTTCCTTGAGAAAATCAACAAGATCAACACACCCCTATCCAAACTAATCAAAAGGCAGAGAGAGAACACTCAAATTAACAAGAGCAGAAATGAAAAGGGGGACATAACAACAGACACTGAGGAAATTCAGAGAATCATTAGGTCTTACTACAAAAGTCTGTATGCCACAAAATTGGAAAATGTAAAAGAAATGACCAGTTTTTTAGATAAATACCATGTACTGAAATTAAATCAAGACCAGGTGAACAATCTAACTAGACCTATAAGTCACGAGGAAATAGAAGCTGTCATCAAAAACCTCCCAACCAAAAAATGTCCAGGACCAGATGGTTTTAATGCAGAATTCTAACAGAACTTCCAAGAAGAGCTAATACCTATACTCCTTAATGCCTTTCACATAATAGAAACAGAACAGTCATTGCCAAACTCTTTTATGAAGCTACAGTTACCCTGATACCAAAACCAGACAAAGACACAACCAAGAAGGAGATTTACAGACCAATCTCACTCATGAACATTGATGCAAAAATTCTCAATAAAATGCTGGCAGACTGAATCCAAGAACACATCAAAAAAATTATCCATTATGATCAAGTAGGCTTCATCCCAGAGATGCAGGGCTGGTTCAACATAAAAAAATCTATCAAGGTAATCCATCATATAAATAAAATGAAAGAAATAAACCATATGATCATTTCATTAGATGCTGAAAAAGAATTTTACAAAATTCAATACCCCTTTATGATAAAAGTCTTGGAGAGATTAGGGATACAAGGATCAAATCTAAATATAATAAAAGCAATATACAGCAAGCCGACAGCTAACATCAAATTAAATGGAGAGAAACTCAAAGCAGTTCCACTAAAATCAGGAACAATACAAGGCTGTCCACTCTCTCCATATCTCTTCAATATAGTGCTTAAAGTTCTAGCAATAGCTATAAGACAACATAAAAAGATCAAGGGATTCGAATTGGAAAGGAAGAAGTCAAACTTTCATTATTTGCAGATGATATGAGAGTGTGTATAAGTGACCCACAAAACTCTACCAAAGAACTCCCATAGCTGATAAATACCTTCAGTGATGTGACAGGATACAAGATCAACTCAAAAAAATCAGTATCCCTCCTATACACAAAGGATAAAGAAGCAGAAAGGGAAATCACAGAAACATCACCTTTCACAATAGCCACAAATAGCATAAAATATCTTGGGGTAACACTAACCAAGGAAGTGAAAGATCTATTTGACAAGAACTTTAAGGCCTTGAATAAAGAAATTGAAGAGGATACCAGAAAATGGAAGGATCTCCCATGCTCCTGGACTGGTAGGATCAATATAGTAAAAATGGCAATTCTACCAAAAGCAATCTATAGATTCAATGCAATCCCCAACAAAATTCTTCATAGACCTTGAGAGAACAATAACTAACTTTATATGGAAAAAAAGCCCAGGATAGCCAAAACAATCCTATACAATAAAGGAACTTCTGGAGGCATTACCATCCCTGACTTCAAACTTTATTACAGAGCTACAGTAATGAAAACAGCTTGGTATTGGCATAAAAACAGAGATGTTGACCAATGGAATCAAATCGAAGACCTGGATATTAATCCACAAACCTATGAACACCTCATATTTGACAAAGAAGCTAAGACTATACAATGGAAGAAAGAAAGCATCTTTAACAAATGGTGCTTGCATAACTGGATGTCAACCTGTAGGAGAATGAAAATAGATCCTTATCTATCACCATGAACAAAAATCAAGTTCAAACGGATTAAAGACCTCAATATAAATCTGACCACACTGAACCTGATAGAAGGGAAAGTGGGAAGCAGCCTGCAATACATGGGCACAGGAGACCACTTCCTATATAAAACCCCAGTGGCACAGACAATAAGAGCAGCAATGAATAAATGGGACCTCCTGAAACTGAGAAGCTTCTGTAAAGCAAAGGACACAGTCATTAAGACAAAAAGGCATCCTACTGAATGGGAGAAGATCTTCACTAACCCCACATCAGACACAGGTATGATCTCCAAAATACATAAAGAACTCAAGAAACTAGACATTAAAAATCTAAATAACCCAATTAAAAATGTGGTAATGATCTGAACAGAATATTCTCAGCAAAAGTTCAAATGGCCAAAAGATACTTAAGATCATGTTCAACTTCCTTAGCAATCAGGGAAATGCAAATCAAAACAACTTTGAGTTACCATCTTACACCTGTCAGAATGGCTAAAATCAAAAACACCAATGATAGCCTATGCTGGAGAAGATGTGGAGAAAGGTGAACACTCATCCATTGCTGGTGGGAATGCAAACTTGTGCAACCTCTTTGCAAATCAGTGTGGCGGCTTCTCAGGAAATTGGGAATTAACCTACCTCAGGATCCAGCAATACCACTCTTGGGAATATATCCAAGAGATTCCCAATCATACTACAAAAGCATTTGTTCACCTATATTCATAGCAGCACTATTTGTAATAGCCAGAACCTGGAAACAACCTAGATGCCCCTCAATGGAAGAATGGATAAAGAAAGTGTGGAATATATACACATTAGAATACTACTCATCCATAAAAAACAATGACATGTTGAATTTTGCATGCAAATGGATGGAAATAGAAAACACTTTCCTTAGTGAGATAACCCATACCCAAAAAGATGAATATGGTATGTACTCACTCATTTGTGGACTCTAGCCATAAATAAAGGACATTAAGCCTATAGTTCACAAGCCTAGAGAAGCCAAATTGCAAGGTGAACCCAAAGAAAAACATATATATGTATGTCCTCCTGGAAATTGGAAGCAAACAAGATAGCCAGGCAACAGTTGGGAGCATGGGGTTGAGGGTAGGGTTAAGAGTGGGGTAGGGAGAAGGAGAGGGGGTAAGAAGAAGGGAGAAGGGAAGGACTGCAGAGAGCTTGGGGGACTGGGAGGGTGGAGATGGAAGAAGAGCAGATATTGGAGCAGGGAAGAAGATATCTACATTAAGGGATCCATTTTAGGGTTGGCAAGAGATTTGGCTCTAGAGGGGATCCCAAGTGTCCATGGGGATGTCCTCACCTAGGTCCTTGGGCAGCAGAGGAGAGGGTGCCTGAACTGGCCTTGTCCCATAGTCACACTGATGAATATATTGAATATCAGCATAGAAATTTCATCTGATGGATGGAGATAGAGACAAAGACCTACATCCACATCAGAGCAATGGACTGAGCTCCCAAGGTCCAGTCAAAGAGCAGAAGGAGGAAGAAGATGAGCAAGGAAGTCAGGACCGCGAGGGGTTGTTCCACCCACTGAGAAAGTGTGCCTGATCTAATGGGAGCTCACCAAATCCAGCTGGACTAGGTCTGAATGAGCATATGATCAAACCAGACTCTCTGAATGTAGCTGCCAATGGGGGCAGACTGAGATGCCATTGATAATGGCACTGGGACCTATCTCTTCTGCATTTATTGGCTTTTTGGGAACCTAGTCTATTTGGATGCATACCTTCCTAAGCTGGGATGGAAGGGGGAGGGCCTTGGACTTCCCACAGGGCAGGGTACCCTGCCCTCTCTTAAGGATGGGGGAGGAGGGAGGAGGGTTAGTTGGGGAGCTGGAGGGGAATGGGAGAAGGGGAGGAAGTATAAATTTTTGAATGGAAAAAAAAAGATGGACACTAAAACGAAATCCCACACTAGCTCAGAATTGAGTACAATAAAAGGTTATTTATTAAGTGTAGACTTACATATCACAGTCCTCTGCTTGAACAGAAAAACAGCAACCGAATCCCACAGCCAGAAGAGAGAGCAGGCACATGCTTTACGTAGGCATTTATAGTATAAGAGGGCACACTCAAGTGGGCAGATAACTTAAAGTCTACTGGCTGAAGGAGTTCCTATAGCACCTCCCCATTTTGTTTAAATAAGAGAGTTCTAAGCCAAATACAAAATTATATACAATAAGAACAAGTATAAAAATTAGAATTACAACCAGCATAAACAATATCAAGCAAGAAACATGTGATAAATGTTTCAATAATTATCCTATCCTAAGGTATCTAAGTCTTGTATTATAAATAATTTGGCTAAGTCATGAGAGGAAAGTAACTATGACTACCTAGTCTTTAACCACATCAAAGACCTGAGAAGGGAAATAATATTACTTGAGTAAGCAGGAAGTGCAATCAAGTAACTTCCAAAATGTGCAACACATGAGAGAGGCAGCTGGCTACCTGGGTAATCACCCAAAGTCTCATTTGCAACGTTAGAGCAACCAACTTTGGCTAAGGCCTAAAGTAACTGACATACCATTTTTAAAGGCAAGAAACTTTTCAAAATTATCTTATCCTGTCTTGGCAGGATATGACAGTCCTGTTTTATCCATTTACAGATACTCTGTCAGTGGTTGAGGTATGGGCATTTCTTTGCCCAAAGGCCAGTTTTACCAAGAAGAAAGGCTCCAGGTGGAGTGTCTTTGGTGCTCAACATTCTCTCAGGAATAGAATGGTGTTTCCAGGAGTGATTGTGTCTCACTACCATGAAACTCTAAGTTAGATTAAAGGCCATATTCTACAGTTCCTTGAAGAGGTTGAAGATTATTTATCTATACCGAATATAATCTCTATGTATCTAAAGAAACTGATTAATCTAATTATAAATATGACAAACATAGATGACTATTGATTCTATAATTCTCAATACCTATCTAACTTAAAAACTAAGACAATAAACAACTGTGCAATAAATGAGGACAATGACCTTCAAATGTAAACAATGTATAAGTATCTTGATCAGAGGTAGTAATGTACACTGCGATATGGTAAATATATATCAATATATAAACAATGTTTTAAACAGAGGTAGAAGCATACATGCATACAATATTAAATATAATTTAACATTGTATTAATATATAAAAATCTATACCAATATAATTGTCTAAAAACAATAATTCACAAATACCAATCTATTATCCCATCATCCAATTATCCCTCTTTTTTGTTAAAAAAGATCCCTGAGCCTATAAAATTCCTCCCCCATCCCTCAACTATATACCAATTATAATCAACCCCTAAATAATGTCCCTAAGCCTGAGGGCAAACTCCTGGGAGAGAGGATGTCGTCCTCTAAAGTCGCTTCCAGCTGTCATGGGGGTGATGTTCTTTCTAGGGGATCCCGTTAAAATAAATGATGGTTAAATTGCCAGATTAATATTTGGCCTGGTAAAATTGCAAATAATCTCTGAGTATTTTGTGGAGGCCTGGCCAGAATGTTTTAAAAGAAGTGTACCATTTCAGCTAACCAAGTTGGAACCATCCTGTGCAGTTGGTATCCAAAACAGGTCTTGTAGTAGTGCTATCAGCATCATAACGTCATAGTAACCAGGTGGAGTTGTTGTTGTGGGGACCCATCTGCATCTTTTTTCTATTGCCAAACCATATTTTTATTAAAAAACTACAGAATACAAGAAAAAAAGTGAATCCAAAAAATACCCATGTAGGAAGGACTTCATATGTATCTTGGAAGACCTCACACATGGTGTAAGTGAAAAAGCTATGGAAACCTTGGAGGGTTAAATTGTCTGATATATTGCCCTTTTTTAAATTCAAAGTAATAAATCTTACCTGTGGTTCAGTCAGCTGGAGTAGGTGCAATAACCGTTACCGGCCAGTAGGTGGTGGGGTGCACCTGAATCCATATGCTTGGTTTTAGATGGCTGAATTTAAAGGAAATACTGAAAAACACTCAAATCAAGAAGTTATTATTTTTTAATCACAGACCATGTGCTTTGCGAATGTTGTTGGCTGTTCAATAGGTGTGGCGCAGCAGCTTTGGCTGGACCCAAAGTCTGGAGCACCAGCAGTGCGGGGGAGAAGCTGAGCAGGGAGTGAGCCACTATGAGGTTGGCACAGCGGTGCCGGTGGTGGCTGCGGTGGTGGCGGTGGCTGAGGGAGCCGTGGACACAGCACCCAGGCCAGGCGGGGTGGAGCAGTGTGGGGAAGGGCAGAGGGGAACGCGCAGAGACATAGCTATGGGGCTTAGAGTTGGGTGCAAGCCGGCCAGTCTAAGCCCAAATGAACACGGCGTGGAGCTGGGCTAGATGCCTTCACTGAGCAGGGAGGGCTTGGGGCATGGTGGCGCTAGTTGTGGCCATGGGGAGCTGGGACAGTCTATGCCCAAATGAATGCAGCGTGGCCGCGGCTGATGGCAGCTAGCCAGGCCGCCAGAGGCTCTAAAAGCCCCACGAACATTGGACGCCAGGTGTCACGGAATTAGGTCAGCATGATAAATAACCAAACCAGCTCAAGAAGAACAGGTATTTTTTAATGGTTAAAAAGGGGAAACTCATGCTACAAGAGTGGAAGGTCAGACGTCCTATCCATCCGGCTGACACTACATGGAGAGAGTAGGCACCTGTGTGCTCTCGGTTTTGCTACCTGGACCCCAGGTAGCCACACCCTAACTAGATGTGATTGGTTGATAGTTTCCCCATCAAACATCTGCCTCTTGCAGAGACCAATTTGGATGGCAAGATTCTGGAGTAATGATACTCATGTTCACACCTGTGTCTATCAAACCAAGAATTACAATGCCATTTATACACACTCTAATCTTTGGTCTTTGATCATCTATAGAAGTCTGACAGAATATGTGTTTCCTATTTCCTATTGGAATTTTTGATTCATCTTCCATGTTTATTACATCATGAAGAACAGTATAGTTTTTTTTGTTTGTTTTTTTTACAGAAGGCTCTGGATTTTTTAATATTCTTGATGAGCCATGTCCTCCACAGTGACTGGGAATGACTGGACCACTTTTGGCTTAGGGTCTGTGAGAGACCACCCCCCAGAAGTTTCTTGAGGGTATCAGGTTGCCTTGTCAGTCTTTTGTTGATCTGCATTAATTGGTCCAATGTCAGCCATTGCCACACCTTCTACATAATCCAGAAGGTTTATACCTCTTATTTTTGCCATTCACAGAGGAGACATTATTTCTAGGAATTCCTTGTCTACAATCCCTTCTCAGATGTCCTGTTCTACAACAATTAAAATGTTTGGTTTTTGATGTCTCCTCATACCTTTGGAAATTGCTTCCCCTATCCAAGATTCAGTATTATAGCCAAATGTCTCAATGTTTATTATATGCAGGATCCATTCATCCATTGGTGCTGATCTAACCTTTAAAGGCCCAAGTATCATTTTGCATTCTAAGTTGGCATTTTCAAAAGCCAGAGATTCAATAACTACTCATCTAGCATATGGGTCTGTTACTCCTATTTGTACAGCCTTAGTTAATCTTTGTAAAAAGTCACTAAAGTGTTCTCTCTGGCCCTGTTTAACCCTGGTATATGATTCAATTTATTTTCTTAGTTCTTGAATTTTGTCCCAAGCATTTAAGGCTGCTTTGTGGCATAGGGACAACATTTGCTCATTGTAAAGAGATTGAGACTGTGAGTCAGCACAAGTTCCCTCACCCAGAATTTGATCTTGGGAAGTCTCAAGTCCTTTTGCTTTTCCCTGTTGTTCTAAAATTTTTGCCTCTTCTCAAAAATGATATTTCCACAGCAGTTGAGGCCCATCATCCAGGACTGCTGAAACTAATTGAAGCCATTCATATGGGGTATTCTTATTTCTAGAAGCTCATGTCTTTGCCATCTCTCTAACCAATGCTGAATGTAAGCCATAAGACACTACTGCTTGCTTAATTTCTTTTAGATCATTCATTCCTATAGGTGTCCATCTACCTTCTTTGGATCCTTTTGGGCATTTAGAACTTGATGCTTTGTCAGAGTTAATCACAGGGTAGTAAGCTAAAACCCTGGGTAAGTCATCTCTGACAGGTACTGGCAATGTTAAATCCTGTCCTTGTACCTTCTTTCCATGCTCATCAGCTCCAATAATTTCCTCAATCATTTCAAATCTTTTTACTACTGTCTTTTGTAAAGCCTGAATCTCCTGGCCTGTATATATTTCTAGTAATTTCATTGAGGCACCTAGCCTCTGGTCCTCATTCTGTGCATGCAATTCCAAAGTCTGAAGTTTTTCCTTTAAAGATAACATCTCATCCTTGAACATTATTTGGGTAGTATGCAGAATGCCTTCCCAGAGAGATACTCTATCTGCTAACCTATCAAACTTTTTAATAGATTTTGATTGTCAAATTCAACAGTATGAATTCTTTCAAATAATTTCTCAGTACCCCTTGACATGGAATGGATTTTGTTTATCAAATTAATGTTATCTTTTTCAGTAGTATTAGTTTTTTCAGGTAACTTTTGATTTTGGATGGTATTAATCCTGACAGCTAGCTGTTCATTATTAGTCTGTAAAGACTGTATCATTTCTAAAAGTGTCTTATTCTTGGCTCTGTTATCAAACCATTTACTTAAGAATATAATATCAAGAAAAAATGTGAATCCCAATATCCAATAAATGGATGTATCACAATAACCATATAAGCCGGGCAGAATGCAATCCATAATATCAGCAAAAATGTTATTAAAATTTTGCATGGTAATGTCTGTCATTATATAACTTTCAAGTTTATTGATTTATTTATTAATCAAATAGTTACCTGTGTTATGAGATCTGGTAAATTGTTTTAGGTATACTAATCTTTATTGTCCAGCAGGTGTCGCGGTTGCAGAGTTGCCACTGGTGGTACAACCTGTGGCAGCACGAACAGTCCTGCACAGCTTCGACCTTCTGCCTTGGTGCTGATCAAATACTGACAAATATGCTTTGCTTGACAATCCGAAAACAATCAACTCAACTTCATACACAAAGCAAGGAGCCCAGAACTCACAAGCAGGGAGCACAAACTGGAAGCTGTGCAAGTCCCCACACAGCAGGGAATGTGGCAGTGGTGGGGGGAAATGTGCTTGAAATTGGGAAATTTCCAAGTCGCCATGCACTTAGCTCTGCTGTGGAGGGGGTTTTACAAAACAAAACAAAAAAAAAAAAACACTTAGTAGGAGAAAGCAATCCAGGTGGGCAGGGGTGGAAGACCTTCTGGGCTGTAGACCATTTGCGCCTTTTGGGCCAGTCCACCCGGTAGGTGTGGAGTTGGGATCCACGCGGGGTGCCAGATGAAGATGGGCACTAAAAAGAAACCTCACACTAGCTCAGAATTGAGTACAATAAAGGGTTATTTATTTAGGGGTAGACTCACAGATCACAGTCCTCTGCACGAACAGAGAGCAGCAACAGAATCCAGCAGCCAGAAGAGAGTGCAGGCACACACTTTACATCAGCATTTATAGAATAAAAGGCCATGCCCAAGTGACCTATAGCCAAATTATACCACAAGTTCCTCTGCTGAAGCCTGTCATCTCAGCTCCCAGGTGGCCTTGTCCTTTGCAGGAAGAAATTAAGAATTCAGACACTATGATAAAACATGAGGAAACACACTGAATGTGGGAGGCTAAACTTATTGTCCCTTCTCCATGATAATGAGAAATGTCTCCCACACCCCCAAAGATAGCATTTCAAATGAAATGGTAAATGTGAATGCACCAGTATTTTGGAAAAGGTAGTCTTGGGCATAGCTGATGCTGATTTTGTTGAACTTTGATAGTCTGCCAAAGCCCCCCTCATTGTTTCCAGGGAGCTTATTATTAGCTGTACTTAAAGTGCATAGCCACCTTGAATACATTAGGGTAATCCCTGCAGCTTTATCTTTCAAAAGATTTTGAGCCACATTTTTTTCTAATTTTATTTCCAGTAGAAATCCAACCCTGCCAAAGATTCAAACTTGGATTCATTCCCAAAGCCAATCCTGCTTATTCTGAATGCTTTATTATCTTTCACTGTGAAATTTTGCCAAACATGAGAACTATGCAAATTTTTAACTTTGCAGCTTGTGGAATAAGATCCAGGTAGTTGATAATTCATACTTTAAGGACTAAGAAATGAGATAAGTACAACAAAGGCTAAAGAACAAATAGAAGGGCTCATGAGCAAAACTGAGTTCCAAGAAGTTAATGTGTCATCTGAATATATTTAGGTGTCCATCTAAATAACAAAGAGACTATCGTTAAAATAGCCTGTGCCTGGTGGAACTTTTTCTGTCCTACAGAGATAATGTTACTAGTACGTTTTCCATCTCCATGACAAAATTGCTGAGATAAATCAATTTAAGTGAAGAAAGGCTTCTTTGGGCTCATGAGTTTAGAGGTTTTTATCTATGATCAGTTGGCCCTATTACAGTTGGGGTGTGCTGTGGAATAATCCTTCTGTACACTGTGAAGATATTCTGCTCTAAAGCTGATTGGCTGACAGCTAGACAGGATTTGTGGGGCAAAAAGAACACAGGGAAGAAGGAGGGAGGAGTTGGAGAGTCATGAGCCAAACTCAGAAGATGTAACATGGGAAGTTCATAGATGAGATAAATGAGTCTCAGTGCAGCACACAGATTAATACAAATAGGTTAATTTAAGTTGTAAGAGCTGGCTAGAGAAAAGCCTAAGCATTTATAATTAAGAGTAAGTCTCCATGTGGTTATTTGGGAGCAGGCTGGCAGGATAGAAAAGTCTGCCTACAGGGCTGTGGTATGGTAGCAACACACCATGTTGGAGAACATATGGCAGGCAAAACCTGTTCATTTCCCAGTGGCTGGACAGGAAAGAAAGAGAAGGAGGGACCTGGGTCATAGTGTCTGCTCAATGACATAACTCCCAGAGACTTAGCTTCCTTGCACTGGACCCCATGTCCTAGAGGCCCCATCGCCTCCCAGCAATTCCAGCTCACAACTAATCTTTACACTTGAACAGCTGAGAGAGACCTGGGATTCAAACTACAGCAAGAATATAACTGTATAGAATTAGAATAATGACTGACCAAAGAGGAAATAGAGGGTAGAAAGATTAGATTATGGCTAGTATGATAATTAATGACACCTGTAGAAACTGAGATTGTTACTGGTTGGCTATATATTTCAGGTCATACAAAAGCAGGCCAAGGAGGACCCAAATACAGTTAGTACTTTATCAAAAAGTTTAGTTGAGAATGAGGAGCAGTTCCTCAAGGACCTGCAGAGAGTCCTGAGAACACAGAAAGTATTGAGATCAGCAAGATGGGTGCTGGTTACACATCCACCATTGCGTTGTTCTTTGATATGTCAAACTCCCAAGTGCAAGACAAATGCAAACCAGTTAAAACAAAAGGTCAACGACTATGCAAAAATAAACTGCAACAAAAATAAAGACTTATTGAGTGATTACTAAATGCCTGGACACAAATGTTACATTATGGTGTAGGAGGTCCTTCTGTATTTGTGTTGCTTTCATTGGTTATTAAAAAAACTGCCTTGGCCTTTTGATATGGCAGAACTTAGATAGGCGGGAAGACAGAACTGAATGCTGGGAAGAAGGGCAGAATGGCAGACACCATGAATCTCCTGCCACAGACTGACGCTGGTTAGAATCTTTCCCAGTAAGCCACGACCTCGTGGTGTTACACAGATTGGTAGAAATGGGTTAGATCAGGATGTGAGAGTTGGCCAAAAAAGAGGCTAGATATAATGGGCCAGGCAGTAATTTAATTAATACAATTTCTGTGTGGTTATTTCGGGGGTTAAGCTAGCCGGGCAGCGGGACACAGCCCGCTCCTCTTACTACAACATTATATAGTAAAAATGATGGGAGCAAATGATTCACAAGACTGCATACCGATCAATGTGACCTCCTGTATCTGAATCCAATGGAGGAATTATTAGAAGTAATCAAAGTATGTGCAGGGGTGTCTCTTTCTAATTCCTGATGACTATGACAGCTCATGTAGAAAAGAAAGTAAATTACCCACCAAAGTTACTGGGGTAAACAGAAGACTCTAGGAATACCTTCACAAACAGAGTCCCTTCTCACCCTTTCTCGAAGGTCAGTTGGTGATGCATAGACTGATCCTTGTTGAACAGGGTTATTGTACTTGTAAGACATGGCATCTCTTGTGTTGAGCTGCTAAATAGATTTTCAGGAGCAATTGAGGTAGATCTGGACCACAAAATAGCCTTTGCCTCCCAGTCTTTTTCATGCACCCCATACACAAATATCCCTTGCGACTGAGTGCCTTGTAGTGGTCAGACCCAGTTTGCCACACAGGGGTGGCAATGTTGCTTTTGAAAAAAATTGTCTTCTGCAACATGATTTGTATATTTGGTCACAAATATGATCACAATGATCATACTGATGTTTCTGCTGGTGAGAAGTGCTTGCTCAGATCGCTGGAAAAGCATCATTGCTTTTCTCTCCACTGATGCACCCATACAGAAGTTCATTTTTCCCTTTTCTTTCCTTTAATTCTCCTGCCATCCATGTCTAATTTAATAGTCTTAATATTTGTGAGGAATAATTTTATAGAGAGCTTAATTTTTGGTTGCAGCTTTTATAATAATCAATTCAGAATTTTTTCAGTTCTGATGAATTATTCACAACGCACAAAGTGAGTATTGGCTTGGGTTTGGTAAGGATTCTATTGCCTGCTCTGCTGTGTTTAAAATATACGTGACAGATCAGTCACTGATGTCATCTATTGGAAAATATCACTATGGTGCTGATCATTTAATGAGGCAGCAAGAAGGCTGCCTTTAGAAACTAGGGTGACTCTTCTTTGTTATACATTACACAAATCAAATTTCTCTTGTACCTCTTCAGCACAAGTTCAGATTTATGCCTTTAATAAATGCACAGCCATGATCGGGTTGCAGATTTGAGGGCTGGCAGTATACAGAATTCCCCCTTTGGCTGCCATTTGCCTGAAAGCCATAGAGAAGAAGAAGGTGTGGTCTCCACAGGGTAAAGGCATCATTCAGAATCCTACTGGGTGAGTCCACAGAGAAATGGTCTTCCTCTGAAGATCTGGGTTGTTAGCAAATGTGTCATCTCGGTGACTGTTTCTGTTGGCTACGTGCTGTAGAGCATCAAGTAATGATACCAATCTTCACTATTCGAATGAAATAGCCCCTTCTTGTATTTATTGAGGGAGATGGAAACAGGGTTCCATGAACCCAGGCTGGCTTGAACTCCTGATCCCCTGCCTCTGCTCCCCAAGTGCAGGGATGACAGGTGAGCCCCTCTACACCTGGCTAATCCTTATATTTCAAATTCCATCTGGCAAAGGCATTTCATTCTCTCTCTTTGCCAATATTCCTAGCATCTACAGATAAAGTATTTCTATCGGTACCTAAGGTCCAAAACTTCCCAAGGTAGATAGAAAATCTGATGCGGTATAGCCAAAATGTGCTCTCTAGCTCCTCCCTTCCTCCTCAACAGTCATGAGGCACACTACCACATGCTTACAACCTCAACCCACAAACCCTAGGAACCGTGGGCATTTACTGTATATATTCTGGCATATGCTTACTTCAGTTTGGGGACTGAATTCCATTGCTTCCAGAAAGCACTCTCTCTCAAGGCTTTTGTTCCCTGGGGAAAAGGCTGGCATGGAGATTGCTAGAGTCCTCACTGCATCCTGGTAAGTGTATATAGGAGAAAGGGGAAGAAGGACGCCTGTGGTAAAATTTCCACAGACACCACAGCTAACCCCCTGGAAGTTCTGAAGCTGACCTTAAACACTACTCCAGTTGGGAAGAGAGGGTCCAATTGATGTTCCAGGTCAGTTAGGTACTGCCTCCACAGTGCCAAAACCTTCAGTGAGGCAGCACCATCCTCAAAGACAGCACTGAGGTGACCTGAAGCTGAGGTTGAGTGCTGTTAGAGAGGGTACGCCCTGCGGTCCAGGGCCAGTCTAGCTAGCACAGCACAGCACTGCTATAGGCACACCTCACTTCACACAGATTCACTTCTTTGTATAAGCTTAAAGCACACCAAAACGTTAAAAGATGCAAATAAAATACCACAGAGAGGAAAATAAATGTTCTTAGTTGAAAGATGAAGAAATCCATCACTTATAGATACAAGATAGATAACTTCAAAGAGAGAGAGAGAGACTAAAAAACAGGTAAAACATCAGAATCATATTATCAGAACTCTAGAAAACAGTCAAAGGTTTGGTTTACAGTAAATGCAGGAATGGTCAGCCAATCAGAAGGCAGAGCACACACAGATGGAGAGGCTTCTGTTTTCTTTCACTCAGTGCAGCTCAGCAGATTTCTAAAAACCCTGCCTTTCTGATATTGGCCCCAGGTGCAAGCAGCAGCAGATCAGACCTTGCTTATCTGTTTTGACTTGTCTAAGGGCTCTCTGAAGAGGGAGCAAGGGATTTATATTCATCTCACACAATTCACAACTTTCTCAGAATGGTGAACTGGTGATGCAGAGGTCATTAAATAAAAAATAGATAGATAGACAGACAGACAGACAGACAGACAGAGAAATAAAATATTAAATCTTGACAAGCAAATAAAAAGGCTTCTGTCACTTCCAGCAATGTGTAATAGTTAGAACACATGATGGTCACTGAGATCATAGGGAAAGGCTGGAGTAAAGATGATAATGAAATAGGAAGCAAATGTGTGGTGTATTCAATGTGGAAGGACCGGGAACAGTATTAGGTCATGAAAACAGGTATTATTATGAGTCTGATAGACAAGTTTTACAATTTTTAAGCCTAAGTCCTTCAACCATATTATAAGAACAGACATAACAAATGTAAATAAGTAATAACAACCTGAATATATTTTAATATTAATCAAGCTAACAATTCAAAATGCTCTACAAAGAACTGAGTCTTGATTGTTTCTCTATTGAGCTCAATTAAGCATTTAATTGCATACAAACTCTTCCAGGCTTTAGAGCAAAGTTGTCTCAGATCTCAACTGGTATTAAGAATTATCACAGTCTACATAGAGAATGGCAGCAAACCAAAAGAATGTTCCAGGTCAAGGTTTAGGATGCCTATATATGAATTTTTGGTATGGAAGCTCTAGAAGTGCTCAAACTAACACAAGATACGGTACTGGTGTGGGGTGACCACCAGAACTATATGCTAAGACCCTATTGTTTAAGACACTGCACACTTTGGTTACAAGACATAGGGAATTCAAGCTGAAACTGACCTAAAAGCTTCCTCCCAGCTACCTCCATCCAAGATTTTATAGGAATGGAAGATGCCTAAAGGCTGCTTTAGGAGAAAAGTCACCAGTGATCTTACTCAGCTGTGAACCATGTAGGCTACAATACCAATCTACTAGGCAAGAGGCACTCAGTGGTGCAATAGTGGCATGACTGATATAAGGGTAACCAACTAAATCTGCTTTGCATTTGCTCCACAGAACAGAATTCATGTCTGGTACTGAAAACCTTGCCTATAACTAAAAGATCATGAGTCTTGGAGAAACCTATTAGTGTTCTTTTGCTAAATGAACATAGTGTCAAACTGCCTTCTGAATATTTATGTTTATACCCAAGACTTCTCTCAGCCTTAGTCTGTTGGCAGAGGTTTCTGTCTCACCTGGTCCCTCAGCTGTTCAGTCCCAAAGAAACATACAAGGTCTATATTAATAGTAAACTCATTGGCCTATTAGCTCAGCTTCTAATTAACTCTTATAACTTATATTAGCTCATAATTCTTGTCTGTGTTAGCCACATGCCTTGGTACCTTTTTCAGTGAGGCAGTCACATCTTGCTTGCTCTGTGTATGGCTTCCTCTGCATCTAGGTAATGAATGCAGACTGACCTTTCCTCTTCCCAGAATTTTTCTGTTCTCGTTGCCCTACCTATACTTCCTGCCTGGTTGCCCCAACCTATACTTCCTGCCTAGCTACTGGTCACTCAGCATTTTATTAAACCAGTACAACTGACCAAACTTTACAGGATAAAAGACCATTCTGTTCCCAGTGAGCAATAGTAAACTTGGGGAGTCCTACCTAGTTGATGTGCTGAGAATAAGTGATCGTGGAGTTCTCAGTCCTAAACATCAGTTCAGCCCCTTCCAAGGCTCAGAGAACATAGAGAGGAAAGGGCATAAAGAACTGGAAAAACTGGAAGATGGGAAATAGTGCTGTGAAACACTACCATATGGATATGGTGGGGTCTTTGCATGCATGAATTCACAGCAGCTCTGGTTACCTACATAAAACCAATACAAGATTGAGACCATCAAGATTATTGGATGGGAAGATCCTCCAACTCATATAAGTTATCTCAGGATGTGATAGCTCATCTCTGCCTAAAGAAACATTGGCAGTAAATAGATGTCAGGAGAGAGAGTATATTTTCTCCAGTGGTGTAGACACTGGTACATTGTCCATGATACAGTAAATAACCCAACTCATATTTATGCAAGCAACCCTAATTAAATTCAGCAGGTTACTAAACAGTAAAAAAATTAAATTAAAGGCAATTTTGAAGTTTAAAAGAAGAAAGTTCTAGGTGACTATCAGCCATAACCTTAGACATTTTAAAAACCTTAAGCAAAATATCAATATGTCAACAACAGTAATAGTAGAAAATTTTGTGGCCAAGTCAGGCTTGTGCCTATGAAAAATTCGAGTTAACGTTTGAAAATCAACCAATGTCAGCTTGTTAAATCAAGTAATCAACAGACATAAATTCTAACGTCTAAGGAAGGATAAATGAATAATTCTTAAAAATAGGATCTTGAACCTGAAATTGTATTGGGTGACACACTATGATCCTGAGAGGAAAGGGGGGAAGAGATGGCCCTGTTGAGAAATCTTAGGTCAAATGGTATACCCATAAGGACCTCTTCTCTGCCATGAGGAGAGCAGATCTGGCTCTCACCAAAGCTTCTGCCATGATGGGCTGTCCAACCATGAGCTCAAAGAAGCAGGCCATCCAGTCAAGGACTGAAACCTCCAAAGTAGAAAGCCAAAAGTCAATGTTTCTCCTCCTAATTTGGACATTAACACAAAACCAATGCCATCATTTTACATAACACTAACCAGTAAACAAATACTGCTTATTATACCTCATATTCTCCGATGTGGCTTGCATTTACATTTATTCATTAAAGGAACCTTATAAAAATAGTTGCTAAAATTGCTCCCATTGCATAAACTATGAAGCTAAGAAGAGTGGCTACAGAGTTACCCCAGTGCATCCAAGTCCTACAAAGCACATCATTTTGGCATGCAGGCAAGATGGCTGAAAAGTTTGTGCTTTAACCTTTTGTTCCAGATGAACCATGTGCTTCACAATACGGGGTGCTAAGATAACAAAGACATACTAGGCAAAGTTAAAAAGCAAGGGAGAAAACTGCCTTCCTGCTCTAACCATCCAGTTATAGCAGTAATATTAGAAAATCTAACTACGGTGTCGTCTCTTAAGTGCTAACATTTAAAGCACCGACTCTGCACTAGACTTTATAACTTCGCCACTTGTAACCACTTTTCCATGTGTGTTAACATCCCTGCCATTAAATTAGTGGTACATATTATTACCTGCTACAAGTGGAATAATTCACTTAACAACTTCAGTAGACATTTTACTTATTATTATTGAACAGTAGACCACATCGAATTTTTCTTACTACATGTGCATACAAATCCATCTAAACATCTCCATGAATACAACTTTTCACCACATGTAATTATTCATTAGGAAGTACAGCCAGGATATTAGTTAATTAATAGTGACCTTATAATCTACTCTGTCTCTTAAAAACACCTCAAAGCTTCTTGAGTTGTTTATGAACATCTGTGGTATTACATTGTTCGTCTTTAAAATCAGTAATAAGCCCCTCCCAGCCTTTCAGTTCTCCCTCACTGAAGGTCTTTGGAAATTACCCAACAGCTCTGTGTGAAGACAATAGAAGATCCAATGGGAACCTTACAAAAATTCACTAATCTTTCTTTTTTGAATCTGGCTATAATGGTCACAGTACTGTGGCTTAGCACGTAGACTTTTGATACAAGAGGATATATTTCGACCATGGAGATAGGACCCTTCTATTATTTTTGTCAGAGGAAGACTTAAACTGGTGGTTTTAATAGTTGTAAAGATATTTGTGGCTATGCTTCCCAGACACAGATGGATCAAGCAGAGTCACCATGGAAATATACCTGTTTATATCAGATTTGCTCTTTCCTGAGAGCTAAAAGTTTGCTAAAGCCCCAAAAGCCAGACATTTGAACTAATCTTTTTAATGTACTGAGTTAGTGAACCATCACAAGCCCTTTTACATAAAAAACAGCTTGTTTGCTCAGAGTCTGGGAGTCTGTAAAATGAAAAGGGTAACAATTATAGAACTGGAAGGGGTTTAAAAACGTTCATTTCCTCCAATTTATTTTATAAATGAGATAGAGAAAATGCCCCAAAACTTAGGAATGTCTTTCTTGGGCATATACAGACAACAAATGATAATGTCAGGCTGGAATTATCTCTTCATTCCTGCTTGTTTTATGCATAGCAAGAGTTAAGACATAGTCCCAGAGAAGTCTCAGAAGGCTTAAATATGGGAACAGAAAGAAAGTTCAGCTATAGAAATCTGGCTCATCTTGTATCAAGAATGTATAATATTAACCACAGATTTCCAAACAGGGGAAAGCTATGTTACTGAATTGTGTTTGTTATCATGTGGCTAAGATCATGTGACCAATATGTAAATTGACTTCATAGATTTATGAAAGGCACCACCCAATGTACAATTGGTGGTATTTGAACTTCATTAAATACTTATACTGTTTTAAGGAATAATTTAGTCCAGATTATCAGTGTAGCCATAGGCCAAATCAGTTTTTAATTACTCAAACTTTATTCTGTTGTGAGAGATAGATACCTATCTCATCTGATGGAGCTGCTGAATATAGCACAGGCCAGTAACACCAGCTTCACCTGGGAGCTTGTTAAAATAAAACTGTGATGTAACTGCAAGCAGCCCCTAAGTATCCCTACTTTAACAAGCTCTCCAGGTAATTCTCATGCATGCCAAGGTGGAGAAACGCTGTCCTAATGGAGAGGTTTGCAACTTGTTTTGCACACTGGGATCATATGGAGAACTTTTGAAAATGCTAATCCTGAACTGCAACCAAGTGATGCATATTTGATATGATGACAGTCTGGACATCGTCATGGTTGTGAATTAATGCACCTACCATCCATTTGGAGCATTTGATTTGGCTCTTTTTAGGAAATAAAATAATCTAAAGTAAACCCCATCTTCCAAGTTCCTCCAAGTTTAGAATGTGGATACACAAAGTATGAGGACATAAGGATAATCTATTGGGGTACAGGTATAAAATATTAGGATTTATGCTTTATTTTTTAAAATTTCAACATTGTAAAATGTATTTTTGCAGCAAATTACAGATTAAATATGAAAGTGAAAATATAAGTATAAAAGTTGTATTCATTTTTATAAGTACAAAGAATATATATTATGCCTCCTTATCAATGTCATGAGATGAAAGGATCATTTTCTAACTTCAGTGGGCAAAACATTAGCTGGGAATGGACACAAAACTACAGAGTTCTGAGGCCCACATGCTTGAGAAAGCTATCAATGCACAGTAATCATACGCTGAATAATAAAACTCATTAGTTACAACACTGCCACTGCCCAAAGTTACCTTGAGTTAAATACAATCCACCTGAGTTTAAGCCCAGACAACTACTGCCCTAGACATTTTCTGGATGATTTCAGTTCTTTAATGTCTTTAATGACTGCTTTAAAGGTGGTCAAAGGAAAAAATGTCACAAGCATCATATAGAAAGAGACACAAGAATAAGAGCAAATTTACCAAGACATTGGCCCAGCAGGAAAGCTCTTTCAAAATAGGAGAGCACATGGTTTATATCAGTTCAGCCTGTTATAACCTGAGAGTAGATTTTTATAAAGAAATTTAACACAGCAGAAAGACAAATGTCTCATGTTCTCTGTCTTCTGAGGATTTTAATTCCAATTCTTCAGCTATGAGCGCATAACTGGAGTGGCTGGAGAAACCAGGGAAGTAAAAAGGGACCCTTTTGTGTTTATTTGGGGAGCAATAGAAAGGCAGCACAGCAGGATGCTAGCGGCTTGAAATGAGAAATATGGGGGGCTTTAATCGGGGAGAGGAGGGAGACAAATACAGAAGAAGGATGGAGTAGGGCGAAAACAGTAATATGTCTGAAAAAGTCTTAAGGCATCATATTAATTATCTACCTAAAATACTTATAGTACATGTAAGACTACATATACATATATAGTTTAAGTGAAATTTACCCATATGGGCTAACAATACTTCCTCCCAGGGCCAAAGACCATCTAACAAAATTCCCAACACTAGGCAACAGAAGCCCTCTTTTGGATGATTGGTCAGAGTTGTTCAAGAGACTTCCCAGCGTTATAGGTTATCATTATTACCCTTGGTTTGCCCCTTCCCCTCAAAGTTGGAAGGTAAAGCCCTATTGTTGAAGATACCATGAATTTCAGACACTAGGCCAAGAGCTGACCTGAATGCCTTTTCCATAAGGACTATCTCTCATGGTATCAGATTATAAAAACTTCCAAAGGAGCAAAGCAACCAGCAGTCCTACCCAGCTACGATGCCTATGAACCAAAACAATGACCAGCACAGCAGAGTAACACCAACGGTGGAGTAGTGGCACACATAACTTGGCAGTAACCAATAGCTGATTGGACTTAAGACTGATGTGGGATGCCCCTCTGTATGCTGTGAATATGTTTTATTACCATTTGTTAAAAAAGAAGCTACTTTGGCCTGTGGCAGAGCAGAATATAGCTAGGTGGGAGAACCAAACTGAATACAGGGAGAAAGAAAGCAGAGTCTGGAAGAAAACAGCAGCTTGCAGAAAAGCACAATATGAGGTAACAAGCCACAGGTCTTGTGGTAAAGTATAGAATAATGGAAATGGGTTAATTGAAGTTGTAAGAAGTAGTTAATAATAAGCCTGAGCTAATAGGCCTAAGAGTTTGTAATTAATGTTAAGCCTGAGTGGCTGGTGGGAGAGAAACATAAATCGTATGTGGTGCTGAAAACCTAGCTAACTATCCAGGACTAGCGAAGTCATGTGTGTTGGAGGAGAACCTATAACCACCACTTTACTAAACCATAGTGCTCCAACTGCCTTTCAAACAACTCTTCTTTGTTGTAAAGAGGGGAACGGGCTGTGTCCCGCCGCCCGGCTCCCAGCCGCCCAGTGCAGGGCCCCTTGTTCCATCCCACCCGGCTAGCTTACACCCGAAATAATTACACAAAGACTATATTCATTGAAATACTGCCTGGCCCATTATATCTAGCCTCTTCTTGGCTAACTCTCACATCTTGCTTTAACCCATATCTAGTAATTTGTGTATCACCACGGGGTCATGGCTTACCCAGAAGATTCTAAGTCTCGGGCAGGAGCTTCATGGCATAGGCTCTCTCTCCCTTCTTCTTCCCAGCATTCTGTTCTCTTTTCCCCGCCTATCTAAGTCCTGCCCTATCAAAAGGCTAAGGCAGTTTCTTTATTCAACCAATGAAAGCAATACAAATACAGAAGGACCTCCTACAACACTTCTTATACCCACAGATAAGTTATCATCAAGAAAAATTCCCTTTGCAACAGATGCAGACCTTTACAGAAACAACCCAAAGGCAAGTTGTGGAGGCCAGTCCCTTCAGATACATCTACAAAACAACTCCTACATCTAAGGCTCAAGGATATTGCTGAAGAGGGATTGGAAAGATAGCAAGAGCTAAAGGATCAAATGGTTTGCCGTGAGATTGTGTCTTCTACTAATGTTAGAAGCTACACTCATAAAGTCTCATCAACATGACTACCTAAACATGACTTGAACAAAGACAACACCTATACACATGCTAAAGTAGAAAGGAGAATGGCCAAGAGTCCCTACCCTACACAAAGAACTTCAGGCAACTAAGGAATGCTAAGAGCAAGAAAAATAATCTTCCTTGGAAAAGAGCACACCAGTTGATTATCCAATGGTCAGCTCTGAAAACATATATATAAGTAACATTACATAGACTTAGCAGGTTATATTTAGGAATATAAACATATATGCATATACATATATGCATGCGATAACAATTAATGAAAATAGAGGTCGTGAATTTGAAAAAGGTCAGGGAAGGGTATATGGAAGGGTTTGGAGGGGACAAAGAGAAGGAAAATGATGTCATTATAATTTTAAAAAATAAAAGAAAAAGTAAATAAAAATGAAGTTAAAAAAAAGACAACGAGGAACAGTGGGAAGGTAAAGGGTCAGGTATCTAGATGGAACAAATAGGGGGAGGGGAGCAACCAGAGGCCCTACAAAAGACCCAAGCCAGTGCCCATTTAACAGACTTCAAGCCTTAGGCTTCTTCCATCCAGAATATCTAGCTGTGACTTGGGCCTTCTGTCTTCAGGGTTGTTCAATGCTTTGTCCCTTTCAGGGAAGGAACTTGGAGATTCCCCTACTTAGCTGCTCATCCCTACCATTACAGCGGCTGCAGACAGCGGCCTTGTGTTGTCAACACGCCTAACTTGAAAGGAAAATTAAAAGTCCCACACTTTTACTCTAAAACTAAAATATTAGTCATCCATATTGATGTTGCTTTCTGTTCAGGCTTGCATATACATTATACATCTATGCTAAAATAAATTATAGTAAGAATACAGTTGCAAAAGCTTGAAGAGCAAATTCAGAATCCAGCTTCCTTTGATTTAAACATCACATACACATGCATGGCCATTTCAGGCACCCTAAGTGACTGCAACATGAAGAAAAATTAGGTAAGAGCCTCATTAAGTTTGTTTAGGAAGAAAAAGACCACAGTATGTTGTTATCTTACAGGAAGAAACTTGACAGGGTTAGTTTATGGCTGTATTCTAAGCAACCTAATAATTTGAATATCATTGTTATGTACAGGAAAATGTCCAAGTTTGGTTATATTATGGTCATTATGTAAATATGATCTCTTGTTATTTTTTGCAAAATTGGACATGCTTGTGATTTTGCAGCTCACTAAATCATCTAATAATAAATACAAATTGAGTATATCTAATAGAGAAAAGAAACAAAACAAACATACAAACAAAGAATTCTAAAAGCTAAGGCCAAGACAGCAAGACACTCAAAGACCGGAACACATTTTATTTAAAAGATGATAAAACCAAAAATAACTGGAACAAAGTATATTGCTGGCTTCCTGGGATAGAAAATATATGAGTTGAGATGTGGGCAACGCTGACCTAAAAGAAAAATCAATCTACTTTGCCCCCAACAAAGGGCTTTTATTTTTCTACATATACCTAATATCTATTAAGTACTTCTGTTAGAAACTCTATTTCAGATTCTGAAAGAATATGCATGTACCATATCACTAGCCCCTGAGATGTTGAGTACATCAGAAAGGTTTCATGCACTCAGAAATGGTAAAGCTAGCTCCCATACCTCGACCACGGCAGGTTTCGAGCATCGCTGCAGGTGTTGGTTGAGTTTCTTTAATCCCTACCACAACCTTATGAGATAAACAGTTTCATATCTCCACTTTCAAATGAGATGGCTGGAGCTCAGAGAAGTCATGCTGTCCAAGGTCATTCAGGAGTCAACATGAAAGGCAAGATTTGAGTCTCAGGAGCCTGATTACAGAAAACACACATGGTACCACTGTACTGTGTAAACATCATGAAAGATGTGCCTCTGTGTGTGTGTGCGCATGTGCAGGGGGTAGTGTTCTATGTTTATGAAGGTTTTAGATTTAAAATAATAATAAATCTTAGAATTTATCATCTGAACCACACTTAGATGACATTTCTTTTGTGGCTGCCTTATATCTCTCATAGTGACTTCAATGTTCATTTTGATTATTACATGTGACACAATTTCCTTCTCTTTAAAAGCTGAATAGTTAAGATTCCATTTTACTAATAAGAGCAATGTCTTACCAGCTCTCCCATCAGTGTGCACTTGGCCTGTATCCACCATTCTGACAGTTGTGAATATTCAGCTATAAATGTGCATTTAGAAAACAGCATCCTCCTTGAGTCCTTTTATTCAATGACTCGTGGCTCAGGCACCCCAGAAGCACTTCATCACACAAACCCACCATTCTGTTCTTTGAGAAATCACCTCCTGTTCTTTGCAGCAACTGCACTGTTTACATCCCCACCAACCCTGCACAGGGTCTTCCATTTCTCAGCGCCCAGCCGAACACTTATTTTCTGTATCTGTTTTAAGTGTTAAGAGATGCTGTATTTGCTTTAAGACCTTGAAAGTTTGTGAGTTCTGTATTTCAAATTATAAGCTACACTTTAGAGTTCATCTCACTCTGAATGTTTGCCATGACCATGTCTTTCTTAACCAAGAAAGGACACAGTGAGAAGACAAAGTATTTATTTAGATGTCTAAAATTGTTAAAAAGAAATAATTCATAAAAAGAGAAAGGTAGTGTTATATGGGCAGCTGAAGAGGGCCTGAGTGAATATATAATGGATGAAGCCCTGGGTAAGAGTGTACTGTTAACAAGGTCTAATGCCCCAAAAGCATGGGAATTGGCCAAGCCTTCCTCTGGTCCAAGTACATGTGTTTAGTAATGATTGAACAGTGTGTGCCAAAACTAGCAACTGCAGCTTCCTCCTCCAGGAGGAACCTGAGGCTGCTCCTCTGCAGGGATTCCTTCTAGACTAACACACCCCTCCTTCTGCTGTAGGTAAGAAGCAGGCTGAGTTTTCAGTTGTTGGGTAGCTGGTGCTACTCCAGCCGAGCCAGCGCATGCACAGACGCCATCTCTCCTGTCGGTGTGTCTGTTCTTTCTTCATCCCCTCATTGTCCCAGGCAGGTTCCTACGAACAAGCGGTGCTGGATTCAACAGTAAACGGCATACAAATACTTAGTTAGCACCAACTGGTCCCTCAGACATATGGCCTCATGCTTTAAACATGCAACTCTGATCTGTAGCCACACTGTGGCTCTTAAAACACACAAGGGTGACTAGCAGCTAAATAATAGGCTTTGCTGCAAAACAAATAAGTCCAAGCTAAGCAAATGTCCTCTTTTCAGTTCTGTCCCAAACGCTCTGTCCTGGGGCCTGCCTCACTCTGAAGATTTAACTAACGAAAGTTTGAAGTCCTCAGTCTGTCTTAGTGAGGCGAAATAAAAGCAATTGAGATCATCTTTGCAACCTGGAAATGTTTCCCAGGGACATTTTAAAATAAGCACGCATGCTTACTAAAACTTTTAGTTGAGTTTTATAAAGTCATCCTCTTTTATTGTTTTAAAAATGTATTTATGTTTATGTGTGTGAGTATTTTGTGTCTGGTGCCCTCAGAGGCCAGAAGAAGGTGTTAGATCCCCTGGAACTGAATCTGTAGACAGTTGTCATCTGTAATGTGGTGGGTGCTGAAAGCTAAACCCAGGTTGTCTGTGAAAAGAGCCACAGCTTTTAGCCACTGAGTCATCTCTCCAGCCCCTCTCCTTGACTTTTCAAAAGATAACTTTAGAAAGACACTTCTGCTTCACATAAGTGTCTTTTCAATGCATATGTGACAACTGCCCTTTTATTACCACGAAAATAAGAAAGGATGCATCAGTGCAAAATGGTCAAAGAAACCAAATACAGGATACCAGGCTCCATATTAGAATCAGCAGAAAGCAAATAGAATATTCAAAACGAACACATTCACACACTTTCCCTGAGTAAAAGCAATCAAGAGAAGAGAAGCAGCTCTTTATATTCAGCCCTAGCCTCTGACATCCACTCTTCCACCAGCTAGATTTCTAATGAGCAAGAACAATCAAGAAGCACATGAAAAGCCAGGTAGTGGTTGTGCACACCTTTAATCCCAGCACTTGGGAGGCAGAGGCAGGAGGATCTCTGTGAGGTTGAGGTCAGCCAGGTCTACACATAGAGAAATCCTGCCATGAAAACAGGAAGAAAACGGAGGAGGAGGAGGAGGAGGAGGAGGAGGAGGAGAAGAAGAAGAAAGAGGAAGAGGAGGAGGAGGAGAAGAATAAGAAGAGGAGGAGGAGGGGGAGGACGAGGAGGAGGAGGATGAGGACGAGGAGAACAAGACAGATATCACTGCTATAATCATTTTTCATATAGTATGCAAAAAATGCCCAGAGGCTTTGTTCCTGAATTTGTATATCATCCCTCCCTAATGTGCTGATACGCTGGATAACATGTTGGTGAGGCATAATCTTCACGATTTAATATGTCCCCTTTATATTACAATAAAAACCAAAATTGTTTCAGAAATAGAAACTTTAGCTGGGAGAAGAGGCTCAAAGGTCAACCTATACTGGCATCAAAATCACAGTGAAAGTGTTGAACCCGTGGCACACACCAAAAATAACAAATTCCAGCTAGATTCCCACAACTCAGCAAAACTAACGTATGATCCCATGACCCGGGGTGAGAATCAGGCCAGCAGAAGGAATGAATATAGCCTTTTTGACCCCAGCTCTGAGGAACAAAACCAAACCATAGAAAAGTCACACTTTTTCCTCCACAGAACTAAATGTAAAAAAAAGTGTTGGAGGTTAACATGGTCTGCTCATTCAACTAGCTAAAGTGAGAAGAGAAGAGGAAGTAAATATTAATATCATTATCCGTTTACTATAAATAAAGAGAATCCATTCTGGTTAGGGAATTGGTAATAATGTCTGCTACCATTCACTGAGTGATTACTGTGACAGTCACTTAGTGCATGTCACCTACATTAGTGTCTACAATAATCCCATGAAGATGGAATTGTGTTCAAGTTTTATAAAGAAACTCCAGTCATTTGACCCCAAAATACCTAGCTACTAAATGACTTGTGTGGCATTGGAACCCATGTTCTCCACCCCATGTATGGTACTACCTTTCATAATAGGTACTAAACACATAGATATAAACAATTTGATGGAAATCTGTTGAGGAAAACACATGAAAAGTTTGTCAGAAAAAGCCATACATTCTTGAAAGATGCTATGTAGAATTCTCTATACTTTGTGTTTTAACTTGACACATGTAACCAAGAATTTATAGGCAAATGAATGCCATCTATTGTTTCTTACTGCATATGTCATCTCAGCTTGAAGAACTCCCTTACTTCTTTGTCTTATTTTCCCTTTAGTAAGCTAGTAATGCCCTTGTCTAGACCCCAGACTCTCCTTTCTTTACAGCTATAGCCTCCTTCCTGCCAGTCTTCCAGCACTGGCAAAGCTGTTTTCCATGCGTGCCATTTTCATGGTGGACCTTGCTGTCCATCATGCGGATGCCCATGGCTCTACTAACTACTTAACTGTGGGTACTTCCCTTGAGGAGCCCAGCCTGTCCTACCTGTCTGTTCCCTCTTCTGCTATAACCAGCTGTTTTAGATATTACAGAGACTATTCTACACCCCCATTCTCCAGACAAGCTGGCTCCTTGCTGTTCTTCCTGATCTCAAAGGTTCATGCAGCCTGTTCCAATGTATATTTGCACAACTGGCTGCCAAGGAAGAGATGCAAGACTGGCATAGTCTTTTGTTGTTGTTGTCGTTTTGTTTTGCTTTTTGTTTCCCATAGTCTTTGGGGCAGAGGTTCCCGTCTGTTCTGTAGCCACAAAGCGGCTCTTAAAACACAGAAGGGTGACTAGCAGTTAAATGATAGGCGTTGGCGCAAAACAAATACGCCGAAGGTAAACAAATGTCCTCTTTTCAGTTCCTGTCCCAAAACCTCACCCTGGGGAATCCTCTTCCACCAAATTACCGCCTTTACCAATAAGAACAAAGCTGAGAGACCATGCCAAATGGATTTGCTACACCAGCTTTTATCTGGGTGGACAGGGGACTCTGTATTACAGGAAGAAGAGCATTCCATGTACAGTAAAAACTGGCCTTTGGTTCAAAGAGAAAGAACTCTGAGGACTAGAAGAAGATGGGGTGCTCTCACCAAACAAGATTCTTTTCTCTTTTCAGCCGGTACTTAGCCAAACTGCAGAAGATTTGGTAACTTAGGCTACACATCTGCACAACCACAGAAGCAACCTTAAGGACTTTGCAGTTCACAAAGGATAATGTCCCAATGGGTGTTAAGACAAAGCATCTCTCAAGCTCTTGTTTCCTGGGGCTGTAATTTGTGTACCAACTGTGAGCTAAAGGCTGCCAGTGTCCGTTTTTTTGTCACTCTGTGCAAAGTGCTTGCCTGAAAAGGAAGGCAACTCACCCAGGAGGCAAGAGAAGAAGGGAACCCTGCCAACGCCACGTGAGCTCTTGGATTCAGCCGTGCCTGTGGACAGAATCATCGCTTGAGCTTTATAGCGATGCAGCCCAATAAATCCATATGCTTTTGTAGCTGAAGTGAGGGCGGCTGGAATATTTATATCACTTGCAGTTCCCTGAACTCTAAATAATAAACAATGTGTAGTTCAGAGGAAAGATGGCCGTGAGAGGCATATTTCAGAATAGGAAACAGATGGTTCTCTCAAATTGGATAATTTGGGAGCACTTTTTAAATTGAATTCTGTTTATGAAAGTGTAGACAGAATGAACTGGAACCACAGGGCTGGTTGGAGACGGTGCAAATAATCACCATTAGCACTGGCAGGGCAGAGGCCAGTCACCAGAACACAAAAGGAAAAGATCCAAGAAGAAGAAGTTACCTTGGAAAACAGACAAAAAAAAAAAAAACCCATGTTCTATCCAGCCAAGGTGTATCGCTAGCTTAAAGCAAACACACAGGAAAAGAAGTGGAGAATTGCCTTCCCTACCTCAATCTAGTAACCGCCCTGCCTGCATGCCCACTGGCTGTTCCACTGAACCTCAAAGATGCCAACGATGTGATTCACTCAAGTCTGTTTTCTTGAGTGGAGACCCAGATTAACCCAGAAAGTTAGTCTACACCCCAAGAGAAAGGTTGTTCGTGCGGTCTTTCCCTTCCCCATCCTCTCTTGTCCTTCCTCTAGGTAAAGGGTGTGTGCTCTCATCCTAAGAGACATACGAACCGCTCAGTCTTTACACTATCATGGAGTGGTATACGTTCCCTAGAACCATCTCCCAAGGTCGCTCCTGAGTATGACAGATGTGCAGTGTCTGTGCTTCTTCAGCTGGTGCCAGCCAAGCATAGAGATTTGCCTATAGTCAGACCTACGCTTTGTCTCCACAATGCCAACCATGAAGAACACCCCATGAAGTCACAGCTGTGGATAGAGGAAAGACTGCCGGGCAGTAGAGACAGGCACAGTACTCATGGGCCATCTGCTCCTGTGGTTGACTTGAACGGACTTGGGGGAGAGAGCTTCAATTTCCTCGTAAAATGTTATTGCTTATATCCCCTTTTAAATTCTGTGGATCGGGTAATATTTCAAGATAATGGAAAGTTCACGTCACATGGTTCTTCTGCATCCTGTGATCGGGTGTTTAGTATCTGCCAGAGCTTAGGTGCAAGCCAGCGTCTGCTTTGCAAATAGAAAGTAGGTTGTCAGTAAAGAAGGGCATGGCGCTACTCCAGAACCACAGATCTCTGTACTGTGGATTTTCCAATTGGGTTTGCCAGGGACTCGCAGAACAGCTATGTCTGCCACATATAGTTATTTTATTAATAGGTGTACTATGTTATGAAAGCAGAGCTGCCTGCGTTATAAGCCGAGACCTACTATAGAGCTCATTTTTCCCCAGAGATAAGTAATACAACTTTAACCTTATTGATTATGAGTAAATAAGCAAGAAGACATAGGCAAATATACAGATTATCTACAAAATACTGATTTTAGGTCTGCACTTTTTTCTAAGTCATGAATGTTATGTAAGTTGCAGTGACTCGGACAGGATATTACCTTACACTCTCTGCCTCCCCACCTCATATTTCAAGACCTTTATCCAGCCCTCTAGAGTGTGTCTACCTTTTTAATCATCTGGAGTTTTTGCTACTTCTTGCTTAGCAGTCCCAGCTATCATAATGTCATCATTATGTAGCAGAACATGAGGTCATCAAAAAGAAACAAAACGATCAGAGCCCCATTGAGATTATAATATAATGCAAGAGTCCTCCTATCTTTGTACTCCACACATTTAGTAAAGACTATTCCAGAATCTCATTTGGTTGTTCTGCTTTCCCCAGCCTCTTCTCGTACCATTGAGTCTTAAATACAATACTAACAATAGTATTATTCACAGTTACAGGAGAAAAGAAATGATGCTGTGATGCATTTAAATTAGGATAATTTAAAGGAAGCTTATTTATGAAAAGGATAGGATGGCATATAGAGGAAATCAAAAATGACAGTGCATTATTCCAGGTCACTGCTATCCAAATTTCAAAGACAGCAACGAGAAAAAAGAAAGCAATTTCCAGAATCTAGAAGCTGAAAGGCAAGTACAGAAGGTGACTGTCATGGGGTGTAGTATAAAAGCATCCCAGGAGAAGGAAACGGACTGCAGACTCTGGGGCAATGAAGAAAAGCCAGCCAGTACCTGGAACCAGCAAATAAAAGAGTGTTGGGAGAAAAAAACAATGAGAGAAGAACATCTGTAACTATCACGAGGGTCATAGATACTCGTTCTTATGGTACACATGGTTGGAAGATTCTAGAGGACGAATTTTCTTTTACATTCTAAAAGGGTCACTGGAAACTCTCAGAATAACAAATCTCCAAACTAAAGTTAATTAAAGAAGTTAATTCACAGGAAAGATAATAGTGGCTCGAATGTGCATGGTCGTGGTGTGGGTGTTAGAAAGTGGTTTGATTATGGATGATTTTTTAAAAAAATAAACCCTATAGGAATTGCTAAGGAACTAAATATGAGTTATGATAGGAAGCAAGTAAAAGTAAAATTTAGAAACTGAGTGCCTTAAGCATTTGGGGGACTAGAACAATGGCTCAGTGGTTAACAGCGCTGACTACTCTTCCGGAAGACCCAGATTCGATTCCTAGCACCCACACAGTGACTCATAACCGTCTGAAATGGGTGCCAGTCCCAGGGGATCCGGTGTTCTCTTCTGGCCTCCAAGTAATAACCTGATGTGGTAGAGAGGCAAACATTCAGACAGTACACCCATACACACAAAATTTAGAAAAGTAAACAAAAAAACCAATGCATTTGCCATTGACATAGTTGGAGAAGAAAGAAGAAAAGTTTGATGGAAACAAACAGGACTTGTTTTGAGCATGTTAGCCAAGTGAGCGGTCAGAATGTAAAGTAGGTTCATAGTCTGGAGTCCAGAGGAATTGTCCTGGTCAGATCCAGAATGCAGTTGGTATTAAAAGCCAGGTCTAGGTCTAATCACCTGGAGTCAGATTTAAAATATGAATTAGTCTCTGAGAAAATTGCATCCTAATCTCATTATTCTGAGTATCTTTAAAATGGTAGCTGTCCGGAGAATAGGCTGTTCACAGTGGGACTAAATGAAGTCGCTAAATGAAGTGGTTACAGTCGCTAAGTATCATGGATAGCTGACCAAGAGCATGGATATGAAAAAACTAGTCTCTTTATGTTTATTGTACTGTGTGTGTTGTGCTGTATATGTGTGTCTGCATGTGTGTGCGTGTGTATATGTCTGTGCCTGCACCTCTGTGTATGTGTGTGTGTATATAGATGTGTGTGTATGTGTGCTGTGCTTGTGTGTGTGTTGTGCTGTGAGCACGTGTATGTACATGTGTGCATGCATATACATATATAAAGACCTAGGATTTACTTTAACCCAGGCTACTTGTGTAAATATTTGATTGACTTTATCCATTGGAGCCTGGTGGGCTAATCTAGTTTCCTTTCTAGTGCTGTGATAAAACACTCTGAACAAAACCAACTCAAAGGACAAAAAGATCCATTTGGCTTACACATCCAGGCCAAAGTCCCTCACTGAGGGAATGAGGCAGGAGCTTGGGGCAGAAACCTGAAGCCGGGACCGTGAAGGAATCCTGCTTGCCGGCTGGCTCTCAGGCTTGTTCTGTGTCCTCTGCTTATCTAACTCTTTTATCCAGCCTAAGATATCCCAACCTGCCTAGGGATGATGCCACCCACAGTGGGCTAAGTCCTCTTCATCAATAAATAATCAAGGCAATCCCTCACAGAGAGGCTCACAGACCAAACTGACAGACTCAAATGACACTCTGTTTAGGCAATTCTAGGTTGTGTCAACTTGACAGTTAATGCCAGCTAAACATGGAGTCACCGGTAGGAACACACCTGAAGGCAACAACTTTGCCTCTCCATGAATCAACCAGTAGCAAATTGTTCAGCAGTGAGGGGTGGAGACCCCTGAGACCTTCCTCAATGCATGCCTGACAGACAGACAGGCCCATTTTTGTGTAGACTCCGGTTCAAGCAACTTCAGCTGCTATATGTTCATGATTGCAATGGTCGTGTCTCTCCCAGAAGACAGCATTCTGCAGCCCTTGTTCCTATTTTCCCGTTTTGACGTTCTGTCTATCCTTCCCCAGTGTTCCCTGAACCTTAGAGGGAATGGCACAAATGTCTTCTCTAGGGTTGGCCATCCTCCCATCACTTATTCTCAGTGGCTTCTCCAGCCACGAGGCTCAGCGTTTATGGGGAAGAGAAGCTTCTTTCCAGTATTAAGGTTGAGTAGCATTTGTCTATGGGTATGAACATAAATATTTAGAGGGCGGTTTGACACTCTGTCAAATTAGCTAAAGGGAAGTATTCAGTTCCCTTCTGCTGCTGATAATGATGTGCCCTGTCAGTCCCGCCCTGGTGTTTGTCCCGGTTTGCATTGGAAGATAAAAGCTGTGGATATTAAATGGCTTGTCAAGAGTCACAGTGCAAGTCAGAAATTGGCTGTCCTAATTCCAGCCCTGGATTTACTGCCCTGTTTTGTTTTTTTCTTCCCCTTCAACAAAAGATCGCCTTAACACCGCACACAGCCACCACCAAATGTCAGCTTTATACACACTAAGAAAACTAGGAGCAGTTTGAAAGCCGGTATTATTTTGAACTCTTGTTCCCAGTGGCCTGTTAGCCTTCAAATTTTGAGTATTACTTTCACATTCTGAAAGATAATAGAGAAAGGGGACAGGAATAAGCCTGAAGTGCAGCTGAGAAAGAATTTTAAGTGTATCAAGCAACACACAGCTGTGAAATCCATTACTGGAGAGCTGTCAGGACATATCAGATATTATTTTGGGTCATGTAGAAATAACCATGTTCATCTCACTGACTTGGTTGGATCTCACAGGGGAGCAGACTATACTAAACCAGACACCCTGGCTTGTGTTCCTCTTAAAGTTCTGTGCACAGCCTAGCAAAGGCTTAGCTTGCTTGCTTCCAAGTGAAGTTGGCCTGTGGCAATTGTTCTACCTCATGAATTGTGATTACTTAAGTAAGTTGTTACATGTTAACATCTAAGCAAAAAATAAATGATAATAAAGAAAATTCAGGTAATAATAGATAATGTTAAGAGTGGCCTTAGGCTGGGTACTGTGCTAAGTTGTTGCCTGAATCTTCATAGCAGCCCCGTGGTACATGCAAGCATTATTTTACTTGCATTAATCCACAAACAGCCAATCTAGTCCAGTGCTAGGAATGTAGGGCCCTATGTGGCTCCTGGAGCTGAATTACAAACCACCTTCTTACCCACTTACCACTGTGACCTTGCTAAGTGACGAGCCAGTTCTACAGAAGCTGATTGCAGCCTCAAATCCTTAAGTGACTAGAACTCAGGAAACCCACAGAGTTCCATGCAGGAGCTTAGAATGAAGAGCGGGAGCACATTTAAGGTCAGAGGTTTTATAGTCAGGAAGCTGTTTGTGAAGTAGTGATTGTATGACAATCAGATTGCACTATTAAACGCAAAATGAATGTCTAATTGTATAATGGAGATAAATACATATGTAAATGAATATATAATGAAATGACTATATAGTGTATTACAAATTGTTTATAGCCAAATTTTCTTGATACTTTTGTTCATACTCTGAAGAAGTTGAAAAAACGGCACCATGCATATCATAGTGTGAGTTTGGGGGTGCTGACAGCACAACAGAGAGGAGCCCCAGTACCCAGCCACTCTCCCCTGCTCCCACAACCTACTTGTCTCTCAAGAAAGAATTATGGAGCCATAGTACGAAACCTGCTGCCTATACTATGCTCACGTTGTTCCACTCTGCACAACTTGATGTTAACACAACACAAATCACATCTCTGTATGTCTGGGACATAAAGTAACGTCCAGCCTTATCATGGGTACCAAAAACCTGCAGACATTTTCAACCCAGAAGTCTGTGTGACTTCAACATACGTACTGCCTACCTACTGCTTCTCAGAATTTTTCTCATGCTCTGAACTTGAACTTCCCCAAGCTGAAAACATCTGTACTTGAGAAGCTTAACATAAAGATGTAGAACTGATAACACAGCTAGAAAGAAAGGCAGTTATGGAGGAGCAGAAACTAAGAGCAAAGAAAGAAAGAAAGAAAGAAAGAAAGAAAGAAAGAAAGAAAGAAAGAAAGAAAGAAAGAAAGAAAGAAAGAAAGAAAGAAAGAAAGAAAGAAAGATCAGGGCTTAGGCAGGAAAACATCAAAGGAAAGATGGAATAAGAAATCAAACTGGGATGGCTGAAATTCAGTATAGAAGTCAACAAAGTGTTTTTATAAATGAAAACCTGTCATTTGCTAAAAGATGAATTTTCTTCAAGAAATGGAGAAAGATGGTGCAGAAAGCTCATGGGCAGTTTGGGATGTTACGTTAAAAAGGGGTAAGATCGAGAGACCAGAGACAAGAGCCTGGGGAGAGAGGGTTTGTCTCAACTTAGCCTGAGTCCAGCAGGAAAGTATAGAGTAGACTCCCAGAAGTGTGTGTGTGGAAACAGGTGTCTGTAGATATGTTGGCACCCAAGGGCCCACCCAAGCTTCAAGGTTTAGAGAAGGTGAGGAATTGCAGTCTGACGCACACAAAGCTTGTTAGATACCTGCCAGGACAAGGGTTGTACTGAGCCTGAGGCATCCAGCAGGGCCTGCCAGCTGGCTGTACTAGGGCATGCAGGAACTCACAGTGACCATAGTTTAGTAATGAAAGCAGAGAGCATGTGAAGAGGAAAGACTGGATGTGGTAGTAATGCACAGATTCTCAGAAATCGTGGATGGGCTTTCAAGTTTAGCTTTTCTCTCTTCCATGGGCAAATGGAAATTCGTTTGTCACTAAGATTTCAACAAAAGCCCATACAAAAGGCCCTGATCCGATCCATTTAATAATTCTAACCCAAGAAATTGTTTAGCTGTAAGCACATTTTACTTCCTCAGATTAAGTATATAAAGAAATCTAAATATTAATAAGAAGTAAATCAAGTGTATTTTTGTAATCAATGTCACTGAAAGACTTCTTCAGCTACAGGGCCACATTACCTTATCTTCCACCTGATCTACAAGCATCCCATGGAGATACCATTGATTACCACTAACTGTAGCATAGAAGTGCCCTGAGTTCACTCACAGCTTGCCACTAAGTAGACAAGAAAACAATCGCTTCAACCTTCCATTTCAGGGTTATTTTAAATTGAAAACAATTTTTAAAAAAAAAAGCCTTGCTTGAAATATGTTGCATGAATGTAAAGTTCCTATTTTAATAATTCTATATTTTTACAGTCTAGAAGCTAGGCTGGAAAAGCTAAAGGACTGATTCATGATTACCTAACTGCAAGTTTTTAAATTCCTGACTGAAGAAGAAAAATAGATGTCATTGGCAGAAAGCAAGAGCCACGAAAGTTACACAGAAATTCTGACAAATGGTCTCTGGATTCATCTTGCATTCCAGAAAAGCAGAGACAAACACCCTTATGGCTTCTTGGAATGTTCCTAATGTATTGATTTATTAACCAGATTTTTTAAAATATCTGCCTTTCTTTTAATTATTTAATTCTTTCATAGAATGCTTCCCATCCTTCAACTCTTTCAAGATTCTCTCCATTTCTATACCCACTCTACTTTATGTTCTCTCTTTCTCTCTCTCAAAAAAAGCCTCACTAAACAAAAATGAAAATGAAAACAAATTTTAAAAGACCAAAACACACACACACACACAATGAGAAAACAATACAAAATGAAACAAAAAGTCAACAGAGGGGAAAATAATTAGAGTTCATTTTGTTCTTGCCAACTCCTCTGGGGCTTGCCCGGAGAGTGGTCATTATATCCAGTGACACGCCATTGGAGAAAACTGATTATACTTTTGCCAGCAAGTATCAATCGCCAATAGATTCTTGTCTGGAAGATACTAGTTTTCTTAGAGTCATCCACCAACCCCCTCTGGCTCTCATAATTTACCTGCCTCCTCTTCTGAATAGCCCCAAGCTCCTCCTCTTCTGCATAGCCTTGAGGGGAGGAGTTTGATGATGGCATCTTGTTTAGGACTGAATACACCAAAGTCTCCCACTCCACACTGTCCAGTTGTGGGTCTCTGTGTTACTTCCCATTACTTCCAGAAGGAACTTCTCTGATTAGGGTTGAGTGAGGCACTGATTTATGGGTAGAACAACATGTCATTATGAGTCAAATTACTGCTATGCTCTTTTAGCAGCATAATAGCATTGGGCTTTCCCCTAAGCCCATGGCCTATCTAGTGTCAGATTCTTGGCCACTTTAGAAGTGTCAGATACGGTTTCATTTCAAGGGGTAGGCCTCAAATCCAATCAAAAAGTGATTTGTTATTCCCATGACTTTTGTGTTAACCAGATTTTTTAAGATACAAAAAGCAAAACTAAATCCAACCAGCTAGACCAATCGTTATTTTGGTTGATCACAGATTTGAAGCCCCAGGAAACCAGACCACAAACACAAAAACTACCCCTGTTGTCTATCTATCATACATATACATACATATATATATATATATATCACTCTCTCCTTTCTTTCTTCTTCTTTTCCTCCTCCTCCTCTTTCTCTCCTCCTCCTCCTTCTTCTTCCTCCTCTCTCTCTCTCTCTCTCTCTCTCTCTCTCCCCCGTCCCTCCCTCCCTCAAGAAATGTTATTCCTTTGCTTTATAGTACAAAGAGAATTCAGCCAAAATTCTACAATCTACATGTCAATCTTGGAAAGAATAATTGTTTTGGTCCTGGCTATCCCATTGGGAGGCTCAGTGACAATCAGAGTGTAAGGTGCCAGGATGACCCAAACCTGAGTCACAATCTCATCACAGTGGCAAAAATAAAGCCAGACGTGCTGTTACTTGGAGGCCAGCCATATTGATTGACAGTATGTCTGGAACTATACAGGCTAGTTTTCAAAGAAAGAATTACTAGGCCAACAGAAAATCGGGTCTACTGTCTTTGCTTTGTCATCCCTTTTTAAATTTTCTTTCTCTTTCATCTTGAAAATAATGCTGCTAAAATGTTTTCCACGTTCCTTTGCTTCATGATGGTCACTCTGCTCAAGCATCTGTAAAGTGTTGAGAATCTTTAAAAGGAGCATTGGAAATATCTTTAGGACTCAGGGTAAGCAGATGCTGTCACCTGAGCAAGCCCTGCCACATAGGTGGCATCATGGAATACTTAAAAGAATAAGAACATTGAAGCTGGGCTTTGCTGTAAACACTGGGTGTAAACACCTTAAGCAAGTGGTTTACTGACCCTTAGCTTATTTCCACATTGTAATGTTGTTGAGGGTAAAACACATGTGGCAAATCTCCGAATATTTTTATCAGGGCATGAGGGTTCAAAAAATGTTTTGGTATTTGACACAGTGAGTGTCTAGAAAATGCTGCTCCTCAGAGATTCCATGAAGGTTCAAGTGGAATGGTCTAAAGGAAAATTTGGCAATAGTGACCCCTGATTCTATGACTTGCCAAGCATCTTTGAGACGCCATTGAATAGAATTCAGGGTAAGAATCGGACAAAGCCAGATACCCCTGCATATCTAGAAGATAAAGTGCCTAAGTGGAACATGTCCTACCAAGTACTCAAGCAACCTGAGCAGAGACAAGGAGAGAAGGTGTGGCCAAGCTCACAGAGTGTGGACGGCTGCCTTCCTGGAACATCTGATGAGTGGATGACTTCGAGGGAGCCCCCTCAGTCATTTACTACTCTGTCCCAAGACTGAGCACAGCATCTGGCCAGAAAAATAACAAGTAGTAGATACATGTTGAATAGAAGAAAGACACAGTGGAGGGGAAACAGAAATCGTCATGATTGGCAGAAGCAAACTGAAGTGTCTAATACAGGCCATTTTTTTGGGGGGGGTGTATTATTAGCTAGTGAATCACTGACTGGCTTTGCTGGGATTTTAATTTTTAGGACAGGGTGGGAGGTGCTAAAATGCTGGTTTTATATATGAAAGAAATAATCAGTAGATATCATTCAAAAGTAAATTTATTACATCATAGTGAAACTGCACACTGCTGGAAAGTCTAACTTCCCTTTTGAATAAAAACTGTCAATGGTCCCCTGGGGCTAGGAGAACCAAAGTCTCTCCTGTCTGTAGAAGGTTTAGGTTAGCTGTTGTTTAATGCCTGCTGAGGGGTGGGTGGCACTTCATTCATATTCTGGAAATTGATGGTCATTGCCCCAACTTACACATGAACACTTGAGACCCAAAGAGGAGAAATGTCTTATCTAAGGTTGTGTAAGTGAGGAGCAGGCTGAGGGTTAAGCCTAAGGTTGTTAAAAGTCTAGCTATCGTCCTTATTAAATACCTAGATACACTGCCACTGTGAAACATAAAGATCATTGTTGCAAACCCATCACTGCTTTATCAAATGTTAAGAACCTAAAAATCATATAAGACCTTTACCTGGGCCCTGTACAGAGCATTGTGGGAAAGTTGCTCTTCAAAGGATGTGCTCTCATTTTGATGCTGTTTCTAGCAGACTTGTGTTGTAGCATTCAAAGTACATTTCCATAGAAAAATGGGGCCCAGGGCATAATAGAAACATTCCCGCTCAAACAGAACTCTTTAAAAAATCATGCCCCAGATGAAGTTAATGTGCAGTGATAAAATATTCATGCACACCAAGCCACACTATTCAAACAGCGCAGAAGCATTATTTCTGAGCAAAGCAAAGAACGGGATGCTGTTGCCTTAAAGGTCCTATTCTGCAAAATCCCTCTACTCAAGGTTCCATGGAGAGATTCCAATAGCTGATGCAACTGTTTCAAAGCCCAAGAAGTTGCTAGCTTCAAGAAAGAAAGAAGTTGAGTGGCGCTGCATTGAGAAGGAGAAAGGGGGGGGGGAATTGAGAGGCAGGATTTCAAGCTAAAGTCTAGGGAGATGGCTTTGTGGATAGAGTTCTTGCTGTGCAATGGGAGTTCAGATCCCCAGCACACATAGAAAACCTGAGTGCAGGACAGGAGGCGGCAGAGACAGGCAGATGCTTAAGAACTGGTTGCCTTGCTAGCCTAGCACAAATGCCAAGCTGCAGGCACAGTGGGAGACCTCAACAAGCAAGGTGGAGAGGGCTAGAGGAAAATACTTAGGGTTGATCGCCAGTTTCCATACACGCATACATAGGCACATACACACACACACACACACACAGAGAGAGAGAGAGAGAGAGAGAGAGAGAGAGAGAGAAGAGAAGAGAAGATAAACAGAAAGGGAGGGAATGGGGGGAGGGAGAGAGAGATGAATTTTCAGCCAAGTTGAAAGCAGCCTAATGAGAAAATTGATCTGCAGAAACACAAGGCCATCTGAATGGCAACTCTCAGAAGGCCCCAGGCAACATGTCAAGTTTTCTCTTTGTTTTACAAACTCATAGACCACTGTGTTTTAATGTCCAGATGCAGGTGAAAGGTTCAGCCATTCCTTATTTTTGATACTGACTTATGGATCCGGAACAGCAAAGTAACATATCCAGTATAGCAGACCAGTTAGGAACACAGGCTTCTGTGCCTGTCTCTTTCTAAGATTTACTTTTAGAAACTGAAAACTTTATTTCAAATAGACAAGCCTAGTAGACGTGCTTCACAGGCAAGACACTGCAGATTCTATAACAACTTTATTCTTATCAAATCACCATCGTGAAATGTTGTCTGATGAGAAGTTCTTTTTGAAGAAACTTGAACCCTAGAGAACAAAAATACTTGGTGAATCTACAAGTAAAAGTTCAAGTTAAATCTAAGCATCCCAACTTGTACTCTTAATCCTCAATAGTAGAATTTGTGGAAATCCACTTTATACCCAGAGAGGGCAAAGGAGGCAGTGGAGAAGGATTGAGAAGACCAGAGATATTATTAGCAAAATACTTCTGTATAAAAATGTGCCAATTGGCACAGCATGCACAGGGAGCAATTTGGAGTGGAAAATGAGAGAGGATCAAAGAGTCATGGAAAATGGGAGCGACTGAGAAGGAGCTGAGATGTGAATCCGTGCAGAGGAACTCATTTTCCTGTCCTGGCAGCTCTTCCCCACCAGAAGAGCTCTGCCTGTCAGTGGTCATGTCCAGAAAGGGCTTAAAAAAACGAAGCATTTCTACAGCGCTGCCAAGCTACATTTAAAAAGCAAAAACATCAAACCGCCCTGACAATACTCTTGGGGATGTGAGGCTGCAAGAGTTAAGAAAGCACGGAGCTGAGGTTTCCACTTGGTCCCTCCACCTTGGCTGTGTTTCCCACACAGCCTGCTCAGGGAGACGCAGCAGAGGGCCGGCGCAGTAAGCTGATACGTTCTACACCGCGCTCCTTACATTTGGAAAGTCTTTTTTTAATCATTGCCATTATTTTTTATTATTTTAATCATGTGCAATTTCGTGTTGGAGTTTGACACAAGGCCATTTTCCATTTTTGTTGCCAGTATGAGAACTTGGTGAGCCGCCACCCTGAACTGGTTCCGCACTACTTCCCCTGCTATCTATAATGTGACCCAGTTTTGGTGAGAAAGGAGTTCGTGATCCTTGACTGCAGCTGCTGCGGGAAGCTGTTTGCCAGACATGGGAAGCTGCTGACCCTTGTGGAAACTCACAAAGGGTGGGTCAAGTGTCTGGTCCTTCTCAGGGGACACGGTGCAGAAGAGAGTAGAAGGGTACTTGGAAGGTCAACTTAAGAGGAGAGCAGTACATCTGCGGATCAGGTCTCCAGAATGGAACTCAACAGGGACACTGAGGTGTCCCTGAGGTCCAGCATCTCTACTTACTTGGCTTGGGACAACTTCAATGAGCCATAATCATAGCACCTAAATGTGGGGCTACACATTACTGTTTAGAGACAAGAAAATGTCGACGAGAAAGTCATGTGTGAACTTACCCACTCATATGCACATACAAGATATAGACAGAATCATTTCAGTCACACCAGTACTAGTGTGCTTGTATTTCTCTATCTAGTATAACTGAAAATAATCTCATATCAATACAATGTCTTCTATTTGTCTGATAAAATGTAAAATGAATTTGGCTTTGATGGCTATCATTGCAGTCTTTCCTCGCTGGGACTAACAGGAAAGCCATTATGAATCTCTCCCCCCGACTTCAGGAACAACCGCTAAGGTCTAAGTCCTTGCCTGATGCTGCAATATCTATCTAAGGAGAGAACATTCCTGCAAAATGATGGGCTGAATGCTCACATTTCTAGAGGTATCTAGAAGAGCCAAATGCGTGGAAACAAGGGACAGAATACAGCACAGAGCTACTGTTTAGGGCAGAGTTTCTTTGGGATGGTGGAGGTTTAGAGGACGGACAGCAGTGACGGTCTCACAGCGATGTGAATGAATGCAAAAGCAATGAAGTAGTTTCATGCCTAAAATGGTGAAAATGCTAAGTTTTGTTACTTGAAGTACATTTTATCCCAATTTGTATAAAGGGAAATTTTGTTTCAGATCATTTATTCATTTCATATTGAATAACTGATTTGATTGAGTTTTTTCAAGGAATGATTACAGCGTTATACTGACACTCTTCCCCTTCTCTAGCAGCCACAGGCGTTCAGGCAAACACCTAGCCAGCCCAGGAGCCCTGGGACCATATGTCGCTACGGGTCATATGTGGTGTGGCGGCTGCGTATGGCTCTGTACGCATGCCGAAGCTTTCCCTTTTGTTTTGTTTTCTTTTTTTGTTTTTTGTTTGTTTGGTTGGTTTTTGAGTCAAGTGTTTCTCTGTAGCTTTGGAGCGTATCCCGGAACTCGCTCTTGTAGACCAGGTTGGACTTGAACTCCTGAATACTGGGTTTAAAAGCAGGCACCACCACTGACCGGCCCCAATCTTTCCCTTTTAAGTAAGCTTCGCCCACTCCTGCTCTCTCTTTCCTGCTGTTCCTTTGAAGGGGCAGGCAGGACTTTTCCTGGTTCTTCTCTTTTATCTGTCTCTGTCTCTCTCTTTCTCTCTGTCTTTCCCTCTCTTTCTTCCATCTCCCATTCCCTTCCCTTCCCCCAATAAAACTCCCCATGTAAGCCCGTCCTGCCTGTTAGTCCCTGTCCCACTCCCCTCTCAGCAGACTACCCTTCCTCCCCTTAGCCCTGCTATGTCGCCAAAGCTCCAGCCTACCAACAACACACATAGTACTGAGGTGCAAACCATTCTGTGTACATAGTACTTACGTAACTACAGAGCTTTATGAATAAAATCCAAACTTATCAGATGTTCCTGATAAAACAAAAACATAGCTCAACTACATCTGAGCACAACCTGGCCCATTGAATGAAGGAGAGACAATGTTTTCAGACATTCAGATACACTGAATTCCAAATCCTATAAAACTCACAAGGGTGGGGGTGATGTGACCAGTAAAATGAATAAAGCAATTGGAGATCAAAGCCAAAATAATACTTAGACCACACATCTTACCTCCAAAAAAGCATATGCATCTTTCTCGAAATGAAAATTGCTGTGTGACAATGGTCTATACCCTGTTGATTGTATTTTAATAAATGCTGATTGGCCAGTAGCCAGGCAGGAAGTATACATGGGGTGACCAGGCAGGAAGTAGAGGTGGGGCAATGAGAATGCTGGGAAGAGGGAAGTGCAGTCTGCAGTCATGACCCAGTCACAGAGGAAGCAAGATGTGACTGCCTCGCTGAAAAAGTACCAAGCCACGTAGCAAACACAGACAAGAATTATGGGCTAATATAAGTTATAAGAATTAGTCAATAAGAAGAGCCTGAGATACTAGGCCAATCAGTTTATAATTAATGTAGACCTCTGTGTACTTCTTTCGGACTGAACGACTGTAGGGATGGGATGGGACAAAAACCTCAATCAACAGAAAATCTTTTATGAAATGATTAGGTAATTCCCTATAAACAAAAAAAAAACAAAAAAAGCAAAGGGAATTTTAAGGTTTCTATTGGATGTATGGCTATAAATCAAATTTTAGAAAAAAACACACATAAAAATTATTAGCCTTAAACTATCATTTCTAGAAGTAGATAGATATTAAAAGATAAACCATAGAAATCAACCTCTCTGCTCTTTAGAAGAGCTATGACAAGTCAACTGAGCTAATACCATGTATTTGAAAGTAGCTTCAAATGGGGTCTGATAAAATTCCTGACATGCTGTACCAACTGGGAGAAGGGTTGGCATAGACAAAGAAGACTAATCCAGATTGAGTCAATTCTTTGAAAAGAAACATTCCGTAACTAAGTCCCTAGCAAACTCATTTCCAATCTGAAATCATCGAGCAAACTGTAAAGTGTCATATTCCAATGCTATTTACCAAATAAATGGTAGTATTGCATGTTTACGTATGCAAATAGATACTGTTGATACAAAAGTGTAATTCTTATCTAAGTACACTATTTATTTCAACATTAATGACTGCTTTAAAGCCTTGTGTTTTTTAATTAATTAAATTTAAATAATTATTTAATTAATTTATTTATTGATTAATTAACTAACTTTACATGGCAACCACAGTTTCCCTTCCCTCCTTTCCTCCCACTCTCTCCCCCCACATCCTTTCTACTACCTCTACATCCACTCCTCAGAAAGGATGAGGCCTCCCATGGGAGTCAACAAAGCATGGCATATCAAGCTGAGGCAGGACCAAACTCCTCCCCCTGTATCTAGGCTGAGAGAGGCATCCCACCATAGGGAATGGGCTCCAAAAAGCCAGCTCATGTGCCAAGGACAGAATCCTGTCCCACTGCCAGGGGTCCCTCAAATAGACCAAGTTACACAACTGTCACCTACTGTTCTAGGTCTGTCCCATGCAGGCTCCCTAGCTGTCCATCTCGAGCCCATGAGCTCCCACAAGCTCGAGTCAGCTTTCTCTGTGGGTTTCCCCGCCATGATTTTGAACCCACTTGCTTATAAATTCCCTCCTCCCTCTCTTGAAATGGACTCCCAGAGCTTGACTCAGTGCTTGACTGTGGATCTCTGCATCTGCTTCCATCCGCTGAGGATGAAGCTTCTATGGTGACAGTTAGGGTAGTCACCAATCTGATTACAGGAGAAGACCAGTTCCGGCACCCTCTCCACTACTGCTTGAAGTCTTAGCTGGGGTCATCTTTGTGGAATCCTGGGACTTTCCCTGGCACCAGGTTTCTCCCTAACCCCACAATGCCCCCCACCAAGAAAGCTCTTTCGTTGCTCTCTCCCCCTCCCCGTTCCTCCTCAACTCAACCATCCTGACCCCTCATGCTCCCATTCCCTATCCCGCCCCTCCACCTCCACCCTGCCCACAGTTTACCCAGGATATGTCATCTAGTTCCCTTTGCCAGGGCGATCCATGTGCCCCTCTTAGGGCCTTCCTTGTTACCTAGCTTCTCTAGGGCTGTGGATTGTAGCCTGGTTGTCCTTTGCCGTTTAACGTACAGCGCTTGTCAACAGGCTTCCATCTTCTACTTCTCCAAACTGAGCAACAAGTAGGAACTATTTCACTGAAGTCCTTGAGCTGCTTTGGCATATCTGGAAGAAGAAATTGCTTCTCAGAGCTCATGGGGCTCTGACAGTGTCTTGGAGCAGAAAGGATTAAGTGAAGCACATGGAGGCTGCTGGGCTTCAGTGCTCCCAGAGTTCTCATGGGAGCTGGCTCTGCGCAGCACACGCGTCTCCGCAATCTACAGTGTTTCTCTTGTTCCTTTTTTGCCTTTACTCAACAAACGTGGTAGCTCGGTCTCAGAGGAAGAAAATTTCATTTCTTTCCTAATCTTCCCTGCCCCCCCCCACTTCACACACTTTTCTGTTGGGTTATTAAGGTAGAGGTGCCAATTCTGCTTCTCTGGCTGTTTCTTGTTTGTTATTGCACATTGGGAATTGGATTTATTGATCCACCGAGTACCTGAAAAGTCAGACACAAAAGCAAAAGTTCCATTAGTTTTCTATTTTCTTCTAATATAACTGGAGATTACTTTTTCTTCCATTAAGAATTTAAAATTGAAAAATCATTCTCTTGCTTACTCTTGGACCAGAATAACAGGATGCCTACCCTACTTTCTCTAGATTTACTAATCTTAGCTTCTGAATTTGCTAACTATTTTTAAAGTAAAACATAAAGACACATCATTCTGTCTATGTGATATACATAGACCCAGGACACACAGACATACACAGATACGCCCCCCCACACACACACACTTTAATTTAGAGTACTTGTCTTGCACTCAGAAAATTCTGACTCCAATGACTTATGCCTAATAAGAGACAATGTGTTAATGAAAATACACACCTAAAAAGTGTTGTAAACTCATATATGGGACATTCTCATCTATAAAAAGTCATATTCTTTTTCAGTCTTGGTTGTTAAAATATACAACAGTGGTAGACACAACACAGAAAAGTCCAAAGGAATAAGGATGTTTGGCTCTTGTAAAGAGTAAACAGATTTTTCAAATATATTCTGTCTCAGAGAAATAACCTGGAATGTGAGAAATGCCTGGAGAGAAGCATGGTTATTAATGCATTTTCTTTCTCAAAATCCTGAGAACCAGCCATATGCTCTACATTATGAATATGCAGATGGTCTCGATGCAGCCCTTTTTCTCTAATTGAAACCATCAGTGTAAAATAACTCAGTCATTTAAGAAGCTGGTTTAGCCAGGCCTCCTTTTTCCTTTCTCCAAAGGGGCTCAAGCCTCTACATGTTTATATAAGTTGGGGGCCCTTATATGTTTCAACAAAAGAGAGAGAAACAAAGCATCAAGGCAGCCTTAGTCTCGTGTTCTCTGTGCTAAATTTTGCATCTAATGAAGTCAACGCATGACACAGATGGGTTTCTCATAGACACTTTTGTCTAGAGCCCATCTCTGGTGTTCCTTAAACAATAACCCCTCTGAATTTGGAACCTTTGTTGCATCTGTCTTTCACCTGACAATGATGTTGAATTCAAGAGTCTGGAGTTAACCTGTCAGCCTGCCTGCATCGAACCTCAACGGCAGCTGTAAGCTAAGCATGTCAGCCCAGTCTGGCTAAATTCCTCAAAGAAGAGGTTTGACATTGTGTCTCAAGGGGCTGTGCGTCCTTCTTGGAGGGCAGATTGTCACCAGCCATGATTGATAAGCCTATGAACCTCACTCCAATAATTCTCTTCCAGGTTCTTCCTCTTCTACCTATCCAAATTCCATACTTCTGTCCCTTTAATGAGGACAGAACTATGATTTTTTTTCTCAATACATTGTTCAGAAGGCAGCAGCCTTCCAAGGCAGACTTAAGTCTAAATCCACATGCTTTACTTGAAACCATTGTTCTGGGAAAACAGCAGTATATGCACATGTATAGAAATGTGGTATTCGTTCTTCATAAAAAGAAAAGTCCTTTCGAACAGCAGCTACAAAAGGAGTAAACTTTGAGACACACCACTCTTTAAAAAAAAATCTTAGAACAAATGTTCTTAATCTGCCAGACAGGGGTTGCCGACTTCATCATGGTTAGGTGTTTGGCTGTCTGGAGACAATGGTAGTCCATGAAACAGCTTGACAAAATGGGTCAGGATGATCAAACACACACCCCTCCTCTGTCCTTCTCCACAGGAACACTGATTCTTAAAAGCGAGCATTTTTCAAAGAAATGATAATCCTTTAACTCAGTACAATGAAAACAAGAAAAGGAAACAAATAAAAGAACTAACAACAAATTATCTAAATGCGGCGTGAGCACAAATCCAAGTCCTGAGAAAAGACAGAAAGAAAAAGTCTGGAGGGTTTATTTCCAGGAAGAACAGGGTAAATAAATATTCTGCAGAGCAACATATTCCTTCTCCTTTTCTAGTGTGTGTGCACACAAAGCTATCACTATTTAGAAGTGAAACTATACATCATCTCCACACATTCATATGTTCTTCATATTCAATATACCATTCACCCAGCAATGGCCGTTCCTTCCACTAGCAGAAGTGGAAGGTTCTACTTCTCACAGAAACAGCTCCCAGGCATCACCTCAGAGATTCTAGAACTTGTCTTACCATTCCCCTTCTAAAATCTCTACCCCAGCCCAGCAGTGCCCTTTCTCAGAGGGCTCCAGCTTTTCATGACCCAGTCCTCTCTGAGCCCTCTGGCTCCCACAAATCATCTAAAATCAAAGTGGAAAAAAATCTATGTGTGCAATCAAGTGCAATACAGACCCTTTCTCTACTAAACTTGTATGCTTCAGAACCGTAATGAAAGAAACAAGCAGAATTTCAGAACACAGGAAAAATGCCCGTTGAAGCTAATCTCATTATCCAAGGGGGAAAGCAATGGATCATTAAAACCAGTGAGAGCACTAACGATCGCTTGACATGTTTCAAAGGGCTATAAACATTACCAAGTGTGATGGAATGGAATACGCACTGAATCATGTGACTCTCGTCACCACTCACCCATTGGTTCCATATATGTAGACATGTGTGCGCCTACTCATGCATGTGTGTGGGAGCCCCAGGTCAACAGGCCCTATCCTCTGAGATCAGGTCTATCACTGAAACTGGAGCTCACATAATAACTAAACAAGCTGGCCAATGAGTACCACAGAATTGCCCATCTCCGTCTGCCCTCCCCCTGGCTGCACCAGAGTTCGCAGCATCACACCCCTCCTCTTCTTACATGGGAACTAGGGATCCAAACTCACTTCACCGGCTGGGCCAGTTATCTCGACCATGTATTTGGGCATTTTACCATCAGCAATTCTCTCATGATTTTAGACATGCAGTTCTGGTCATACTCCACTAAAGATGAAAAGGTACCTATGGCAGAAACCTGCGCTGTATTACCTGAGAAACCAGTAAAATGGCTGGCTCCCCCTCACATTCTGCTCTTCTTTACGAGCAGCAGCAGGAGCAGCCTTTACTCTGTCAGCGTTTTACCAATAGCACTGCCCCAAGATCCCTGTCACTGTCACTAATGACCGTAGCCACTCCTCTGCAGAAATAGGAGGATACACCTGTGTCTATCCTGCTCATCTTAGTCCCATCACTAATGGTCACAAATGGACCAAAGGTCCTGTCTTCAAGACACTGTAGAAGGGTGAGCTGAAGCAAGGGCTCAAGAGGAGCCATGAGTTACAGATACACTATTTATTGTATCCCAAGTTCTGGGCTAAACACTTTAAATGTTACCTTCCTCTGTCACTGCAACTCCCCTGAAGAAATACTGTCTTTATGCCCGTGTAAGTCAAGAACCACAAGCCAGGTTAAAATAATTCTCCCTATTTCACACACTTGATAGTAAAACCGATTCGAGCTGAGGCTAGTTCCTAATGGTAATGTCACATGGTCTCCTACGAAAATGGAAAGCTTCTGACAGATTATTCTAGAAGGGCTGAAAATATGAGTAAATGTCCTACTGAAGTCTCTAATGGAGCAAGAAATAAATAAAAGGCTTTCCAATCTGCATCCTCGAGTGCTGTGGGTGATGAATCACTGGCCATGTGCATGGACAAAAATAAATAAATTAACTTCTAATACTTTCATATTTCTAATGAAAACCACTCTATTTGCAAAATGGATTTTTTAAAGAATTTTTTTCTAATCATGAAGTGACACATCAACTGAGATGAAATATTTCAAAACTGTGCAGAATTTTACAGAGCGCAGAAGCCAGATGAATAACTCCATAAGTCTCATATCCTCAAACTTCAGGTGACTTATTTTTAATTACTTTTAATACCCACCACCTGTTCTGTACATCTATCATCACATGTAATCAAAACTTGGCAGTAAAATTATTTCTACATTCTGTGCAGTTCAATCCGACTAACAATTTGGGGCTCGAGAGGCGGGGCATGTGGTGCTAGGGCTTCCGGCTCTCTTGTAGAAGTTCAAAACTGAGCAGCAAGGAGACAGACACTAGCAAATGCTAAACTCGGGCCATTTTCGATGACAGCTCCTCCACAGAAAAGTTGGAAGGAAAGGGAGCACCAAGAAAGACATCTGAAATGCCTTACGGAGGAATTGAGTTGTGAGCTGTTAGGATATGAATGGCAAACCTGTAAGAGAAAAGCATCCAAGGGAGGAAATGGGAGAGAAGGAGCCAAGATGCATGGGGTCCTGGGAGAAAGAAGAGGCCACAGAGCATGCTGAGAAGTTGGAGCATCATGTGGGCTGTGGTAGTCAATAGTGCCCAAAGATAGCTAGCGTTAGACTGTAAGAATTCATTCCCTACATGAACAAAACGGACCCGTCCAAACGCTGGATGAAAAGTGTGAATGCCTGGGATTGCCCTTACAATGCAACCCTTTTTTGAAAGTGAAAAAGATCTAGGCAAGCAAATTGACACAACAGCAACCATGGTCCTTCTTTCACATAACATTTAGGGAGGAAAAACTGATTCACACTTTTTAAAAAAAAAAGTGCTGCAAGAGCCAGAAGAGGCAAGTTCTGAATCAGTGTGAGCTGATCCATTTCCTTAGTGATAACGCAAGGCAGCTAGCCTTGTGGAGGACCTTGCTGAACTTCCAGGTCTCTATAGAGGTTCCTCCAGGGAAGTTCAGAAAGCTGGCATCTTCTTTACACCCTTTGCATTTATCTGGGCTTCTACAAAAGCTTTTGCTTGAAAAAAAAGTGTTCTATGATCCAAAGGGAAGCAAAAAACACCTGATTACCTCCTTGTATCTCTGCTGATGCCCCTTTAGGCTTCACGCCCCACCAACCCGTACTACTTCTTTGTTCAAAGATACAAAGCCAACTTTCTCATTAACATTGGCACACATGCTGTATAAATGCTCGTGTGGTTTTATTAGTACGTTTGATGAGCTCTATCCTGGGTCCCATCTTTTCTTCATTTAATGAGGTATGTGTTATATTTTTCTCATACTTGCTTATGGATACATAGTCAAATAAATGAATACCATGTAAAGACAGGAGTAGTTAATGGTGTAAAATAACACGAAGCATGTAGAACTTCCTATGGAAAATAAGTTTCCAGACTCAGTCATTATCCCAGCTGTTTTAATACCCTTGGAAATGCCTGCCCTTACCCAGACGGGCAGGTAGCAGATTTACCAAATCCAACTATCTTGATTCATTAGTCAGCTGTGTCTCAGGAGTGTGGATCACAGCAAGGTGTCTAGTCAGTAAAATGGCCAGCAGGAAATGAGATGCAAACATTAATTCACACAGGTGAATGGTTCTTCCGAGTTCCTCGGCATTTTTAATGACTTGGGCATAAAGGGTATTTTAATGCAGAATCCAGGATTAGGTTCAAAATAAGTAATTGGATTCCTCAAATCCAAAGAAAAGAACCTCTCCATGGAGAGGTGCAGATCTGATGCTATGCAAACACAAGTCACCTGTAAGACTGGGAATCTAAAGATAGGAATTCTGTCCCCACACAGCCCTTAACTCCCTACACCCTGATCCCCCTAGACGTCTCTCAAGTGGATCTGAGACAACCCACTCAAGCCAGATTTGTTTGTTTGTTTGTTTGTTTGTTTGTTTGTTTGTTTTAAATTGCTGCTTGTTCTGTACATCTGTGTATGTTCCTCTTGGTCGGGCAAAATGGCAAAATCTGCCTGTAGTACTACATCCAGCTTGCTTAGGACCCATTCTCCAATTTTCAGATTAGAAATAGCTCGTGGAGGTTCACTTTTTAAGATTTTTGTGAAACTTGAAACATATCTAGGGGAGTTAACCTGCCTAAGACGGTGTGGTGTGTGGCTTATGAGAGTCCGTTAACTGTTTTGACCCACCCAGCTGAGAACTTGAACTAATAAAGTTAAGAAAGCTCTCTAAAATGGGAGATGTTCTTTATATTGGGCTTAGTAAGAAAGATTGATTAATTTTAAAGGCTTGAGCCCAAGTTAGAATATATATTAAATACATGTATATATACATAAATGTAAATATGTAAAGCATATGTGTGTGTGTGTCTGTCTGTCTGTGTGTGTGTGTGTATGCTTTGCTTATAGATGGTAATAAGCAGATAGAACAAAATACAAAGGATGGACAAGGGGGCCCTACACGTGTTTGCAGTTCTCACCTCTCAGTCTGAAAGCCCAGTCATATCTGAGTGAGCAGATGATTTCTCTTCTAATCTGGTCCAGAGTCATCCTGGCTATCCATTCGTCAGCTGCCACCGCACTCACTGCTATGTCACCTGAAGTGGCCTGGCCAGCCTTGAAGGTGGTGTCTCAGCTAGTCCTTGCCCTGATTGTTCTTAGCGTTTCTTTTACGGTATTTATATTCTGGCTCACAGTCCGCTGCCTACTTCTAGAATAGAAATTCCCAAGACAGAACGCCCTCTGCCCATGCATGGCCGTACCAGGTGCGGCAGAGCCCAGCAAATACTCAGCAAGACTGACTGGGTGGCACACTGGGTCTGCCACTGAGCCTGTCACTCTTTTGAAGTGACCCAATCTCTTTTGTTTTAGTTTCCTCATTCTTAGAATGAGAACAGGTATGCATACTCCACCATGCTATCGTGGAGATTAATTAAAAGAGCATTTGGAAAGCATCCACAAACACACTGTTTATCACTATTTTAAAAAAATCAGGAAACAATAGCGTCGATAAAGGCATTTCTAAACATGAGGGCTGGACTGACAATGACATTCTAGGCAAAGGTATATCTGGATTCATATCGAACAGTGCATGAACCACTTGTGAATAGGGTCTCACCGACTCAAAGTGCTAAAACTAATGCTACATGGAGAACATGAGAGCATGGCACTCATGAAATCGGGATCATTTAATCGTGCACTCTAAATTCTTACCGGAACAGAGAAGGGGAAACAAAACAGAAATAAACTGATAATATATGAGTTTTGTGACATTCACATCACATTTATGAAGAGTATTTTGCCTACATGAATTCTGCTGGGTCTGGGCATAGCATATCCTCATTTGCATTGAATTCATTTGATACTTCCTAGACAGAGACTAGGGGAGTACTAGACTCTAGGTATACCTGGTCATATAGTATAATATGTGTGTGTGTTATATACATGTATATGTGTATGCAAGCATGTATGTATGTATGTATGTATATGAGGTCCCTTCCCACATGGCACAGAACAAGATCTGTCGCCCTGTAAATTAAGTAGGTGGCCCAATGACATACCACAGAAAGCAAGAAGTCACTCCAGTGGTCTCTTGGGGCAAGGAGGTGAAATGCCTAGGAAGGCCTTCTGCACGCCCCCTCTGCACTCACTTGGAGACTGACCTTGTGGTCAGGAACGGCTCCAGGACATCAGAAGTTCATGGAAATGAATCTGGAGCTCTGGCTCTGTTTGGGGTACACCTAAGACATTCAAACCTCAAAGAAACCCAAACCGCATATGTTGTATTCCCATTTGTAAGCTGACCCTAGGGCCAGCTGGGCTTCTGGGAAGCCTTCTAAATTGAAGATTCAGAGCCAGGATAAACCACTGGGTTTTCTTGGAATGTCCATTAGCCCCGCAATAACCTCTTATCTGCCTGCAGAAAATGTTATTCTTTGTTCAAGGGCCATTTGGAATCTCTTGTCTCCTGAACTACCTTTCAGTCGCCTGTCTGTAACTATCTTCCTGACTGCCCCACCCTGGCCTCATATATTTTTCTTAGGTCACAAAAACCCATTACATTTGTATTTCGGTTGGTTTGGGGTTTATTCTGATTTACCTTTAATATATTGCTTACAGGGGATGTTCTGGCTTCCATTCCAGGCTCATACAGTTGGCATGAATATATCACTTGAGAGGGAACACACCATGTATTGGGGGGAAAGGAAGAAAGTGTGCAGAACACAAGTGTATCTGTAGAATGATGTGGGTACACTAAGGAAGACGCTCATTTACTTTTCCTGTTGGTATGATAAAGTACTCTGACCAAAGCAGCTCAAGGAAGAAAGAGATCATTAAAGCTCACAGTTTCAAGGCCTGGAAGTCATGGGTAGCAGGAGCCTGAGGATGCTCAAATGCTTTCAGTTAAGATGCAAAGAGAGATGATGGCTGCTCTCCAACATCCCCCTCTCCTTCTTATTCAGTCTCAGACCTCGGCCATGAAATGGTGGATGCCCACAGTTGGAAGAAGTCTCTCAGGTCTGTTAACCTAATCTAGACAATCCCTTACAGGCATGCCCATAGGCTCCTTTCTTTGCCGGTCACAGGCCCCATCGAGTTGACTACTGATACAAGCTGTCACAGGTCAACTTTCCCATCAACTCTGCCACTAAAATCTGCCTCTAAGTCTTTTCACAGAGCACTTACCTTCTTACTGGAGGGCAGGATGCGATTAAGCATCTTTCTTTCTGAAAAGGCAAGTGTCCTTTCAATGTCTGTCACTCGTCAAAGACATGAAGCTACTTTTGAAGACAAGTAAACTAGTAAGGAGAGAGAAATTATGTAGGCAATCAATGAAAAATCTGTACATTTTCATCAATTAACCTTAGGAACAACATTCCTCAACTCTTGGCCCCAAGGACCTCTACTTCAAGACAGTGGTGATGCTGTGGGAGGGCAGACACAGGTCAGCTGGATGTGAAATGCCTACAGAGTTAGGAACTCAGATCCGGATCCCTGCTCCCCTCCTCACCATACACAGCTGATTTGCAGCTCATTGCCTGTTCACGTAAAGTCTTAGTTTGAGTTACTATTGCTCTGGTGAAACACTATGACCAAAGAAACTTGGAGAGGTTTTATTTGGCTTACACTTCCAAGCACTGTTTATCATTGAAGGAAGTCAGGGCAAGAACTAAAGCAGGAAAGGAAACTGGAGGCAGGAGCTGATGCAGAGGCCACAGAGGGGTACTGTTTACTGACTTGTTCCCCATGGCTTGCTCAGCCTGTGTTCTTATAGAACCACCAGCCCAGGGATGGGCACCACCCACAATGGGCTGGGCCCTCCGCCATCAATCACTAATTAAGAAAATGTCCTACAGGCTTGCCTACTGCCCGATCTTAAGAAGGCATTTTCTCAACTGTGGTCGCCTCCTCTCCAATGATTCTAGCCTGTGTCCAGTTGATATAAAATTGGCCAGGACACCTAACAAACATATATCATGCTGAGTGCTGCCAATAGTAACTGTTGTGATAGTTAATGGAAGAAGAATCATCAGCCACCAAGAGCAAATAATGGAGAGTGCACGTTAAGTCCTCTGTGGGTGCTTTTGACAGAGCTGCAAACACTATCAGTGTGATGGGGTGTCACAGTGAGCTGAAACAGCAAATACTTAAAACTCTTTACTTGTTAATTGTATATATTTGAACTTGTATGCATATGAGAGTGTGTTGGCGTGGGTGTGCATTGGAGGTCAGTATCAGGTGTCTTCTGCAATCTCTCCCTTCCCCCATCTTTTTTTTTCTATTTTGAAGCAGGGTCTTTTACTGTGCTTGGAGCTCAGATTCGGTAACATGACAGGCCACCAGGCCCTGGGAGCCTCCTGTCTCTGCCTCCTCTGACCTGGGATGACAAGCCTGCACCCCTACACCCATCCGCTTATGTGAGTGCTAGGGAGAGACCACAGGTCCTCGGGCTTGCAGCCAGCACTTTAGCCAGTGAGCTATGGCGTCAGCTCTGCTTTGTCTCTTGAGTCATTGCAACACACAGAGGCCATTATAGAGAACCACAACGATGAAAATGCAGCGGTGTGGTATCCAGTCCCAGTGGGCACACCTACAAAACAAATCCTGCCCCTAAGACTCAGGGATCATTGCAGAAGAGGGAATAGAAAGACTGTAGGAGCCAGAGGATGAGGAAGCTTGCTGTGAGGCTGTGTCTCCCGGCAATGTCAGAAGTATTCCTGTAAAGTCTCACCAATATGACTGCCTAAACATGAGCCAAATGAGGATGACATGACTAGACATGCCAAAGCGGATCGTGAACGAGGAATGCTGGGAGTGAAAGAAAGAATATTCCCCAGGGAAGAGCACACCAACTGGTTATCCTATACCAAACCATCAGCCCTGAAAACATATACAGACCAGGAGTATTGTATAGACTCAGTAAGTTGTATCTACATATTTAGGAGATATTTATATGATATATATATTATATTAGGAAAAAGAGGCTATGAATTCATGGGGAGGAGTATATGGAAGGGTTTTTGGGAATGAAAAGGAAAGGGGGAATCAAATGATATAGTTATAATCTTAAACTTTTTTTAAAAAATTATCAAAAAGCAATAGGGATAGGAAGGTGAGTGATAAAACAACAGGAATATAAGCAGTAGTGAATCCAAGGGGACACTTTTGACTTCCCTGGAACAGGACCAGCCCCAAGAGAAGCACAAATAGTCTAAAAACAAGAGAAACTCAGACGTGGCTGAGCACCAGGCCAAGTTGTCTGAGCAAGCCTCACGGACCGTGGAAGGCTGAAGCTCCTTCTGCTTCCATACTGGATATGGGCATGGTAACACAGGTGCTGAGCCAATGGAACTCTGCATAGCACAAGGACCTCAAGATGGCAAGTCATGTAGTGAGCCCATACCCAGCTTCCTAAGGAGACAGTAGATACCTCGAAGTCTCCTGTTAAGAATTTTTTTTTTCTTTTTTCTTTTTTTTTTTTTAATTTTTTTTCCATACATTGTTTTGTTTTATTTTTTCCATTCAAGAACATAATTAAAGATAAAAAAAAAATTTTTTCCTTTCTTCCCCTTCTCCCGGTCCCCTCCCACTACCTCCCACCCCTCCTCCCTCCCCCTTCTTCCTTGAAAGAGGGCATGGTGCCCTGCCCTGTTGGAAGTCCAAGGCCCACCCCCATCCCTCCTGGCCTAGGAAGGAGTGCATTCAAAAAGACTCGGTTCTCAAAAAGTTAATACATGCAGAA